>JAXRJS010000075.1:600000-842025 GCA_037127375.1 Dione juno
AAATACTTTGAACAAAATCACTCTAGTTGCTATTTAATATTTCTGGTTAGTTATTGTAAACAATACAAGGTACCAATATAAGGCATACCACTATGGAGTATCCTGTTATATCCCTGATATGTTCATTTTTATTTAGTTTTAAATATAAAAAACGGTGCGAACGTATAAAAATAATAGTTTGAGAAGCAGTTGGATTATAAAAAGAAAGAAGCAATCAATAAAGTTTTATGAAGTTTTAAACGAATTAAACTATAGAATAGACCAGCTTTATGGTGTCCTCAAAACACATTGGAATGTTATGTCGCCACTATAAGCAAGGGTGAGCGTCTCATAACTCATCTTCGGGTAACTTCACCCGTAAAATAGAGGTATATTAAACAAGAAAAATATGCGCTTGTTATGTATATTTAAAAACGGAGAAAAGCTTATTTGGATTTATTACCGTCGTCCTGTGATATCATAATAAAAAGATAGCTGGCGCAGATTGGTTTAAGGCAGTGGTCTGCTTTAGGAGCCGAAAAAAAAGCGTTTTTTCAACATTTTTTTTGAATGGGAAGGAAATGATTGCGGTAAACAAAATTTTGAGACGATAGTATGTTATATTCAAGCTTTAAAAAACAATTTTTATTATTACAAATTATTGAAATTTGCCAAAGTTGTAACGATTTTTCTGGGGGGCCTGGAGTGTGCACTCGTAAATCGGTGCCGGTGATGGAGGTCGTGCGATGCATCTGAAACAGTGGAACCAAATTTTTTTTTAGTTTTTATAAGTTCCTTTTCTATATGAACTAAAAAAATACCGAAGAAATGACGAAATTCCAAATTTTTTCGAAGTTTGGAAAAAACATTCCCTTTTTTGAAAAAAAAAATTCACTTTAAAGCATTTGGAAGGCGTCATCTGGATCTATTCATCTCAAAACAAGCCATTGGCATCTGAACATCTGCAGCTAGAGCAATAAACTTTAACAGAGTGACTGTGGATAAATCCTAGGTTAGCTCGGAGAAATACTCGTGTAATGATAAACATAATGTGACGCCACACAAATTATACAATTGCTTTGAAACTGAAATGTCTTGGGCCTCCAAAACGAAGATAACTCAAAAAGCTCATTCTGACATTGAAATTGGGTTCGCGTTGAGTGGTGGCTTGTCAACTGGGTAGAAGTTCGATGAAAATATTCATGTACGTGATGTAGTGCCCCTACCAGAGTGGGGGCGTGGGGCACGATGGGGCCTTTAATAGGTTTTCCTAGTATAGAAATAAACACGTTATTTGATTATTCATATCAATAAATTTTCTTCTAAATGATATATACAGAAAATATTATCCAAGAATTAATAATCATATATATATGTCTTCTTCTTCTTGGCATTAGTCCTGGCTATTGCCAGGGTCTGCCTTCCGATTAAGCCTACCCCACTTTGCACGGTCTTTAACATCCTCAGTGGAAATTCTATTGGCTCTCATGTCTTGTGTCACGACATCCAGCCATCGCTTCCTTGGGCGTCCGGGTGGTCTAACTCCAGGGACAGACATATCAAGGCACTTCCTTCCGACATAGTTCTCAGATCGGCGCAAAACATGGCCATACCATCTCAGGCGACGCTCTTAGAGCTTATCCGCTACGTCACGGACCCCAAGACTACCACGAATGAATGTGTTGCGTATGCGGTCGGACCGCGTAACGCTACAGATCCATCTCAGCATCTTCATCTCCCTGACGTGAAGCTCCTGAGTGTGCCGAGATAATGTTGGCCAACATTCGCTGCCGTACAAAAGAACCGGTCGGATAATGCTCTTGTATTCAGTCCCTTGAGCTTGAGCGGTATTCTGCTATCGCAGACTACACCAGTGACCTCCCGCCATTTGGCCCAGGCAGCGTTTATACGGGCATGGATGTCGTAGTCGATGCCTCCAGACTCATGCATAACGGATCCAACTTCTCTGACATAACGGCTGGCTCAGGCCCGATATGGATGGTGCTCGAGTCCGGGTTCCCGCAAGCCATGTACTCGGTCTACGATACATTCAGTTTGAGACCACCGTTCTCAAGCGCACCCTTCCAGGCGTTCACTTTACGCTCCAGCATCTGTCGGTTCTCGTCGATGAGTACTATATCATCGGCATACATCATCAGCCACGGAGGCTGGTATTGGATGTGAGCCGAGACAGTATCCAGCACTAAATTGAATAAGAACGGACTAAGAGCTGAGCCCTGGTGAACCCCTACTGTAATCAGGAAGGGCTTGGTGTCGCCAACAGCGGTCCTAACCACTGAAACGGAGTCGTTGTACATATCTCTGATAACCTCAATATAGGCTTCAGGGATCCCCTTGGATCGCAATGTCCACCAGATACACTGACGTGGCACACAGTCAAAGGCCTTCTGCAGGTCCAAAAAGGCCACATGCAGAGCTCTCCTATTTTCCCTGTAAGCCTCCATCAAAGTTCTGAGGGCAAAAATGGCGTCCATAGTGCCTGATCCTCCTGGTTGAAACCCTTACTGAAACTCAGAGACAGTACATTCTTGGCGGAGCCTGAGGCCGATCATGCGCTCGAAGAGCTTCATGGTGTGGCTCATAATCTTAATGCCCCTGTAAATTTGTTTGCCCCTTTGTAAATAGGGATAATAAAGCAATAATATATATATATATATATATATATATATATATATATATATATATATATATATATATATATATATATATATATATATATATATATATATATATATATATATATATATATATTCCTGGGAGAGGGGCATCATGGGGATGTCCCCATGATGCTCCTCATCCCCTATATATAATTTTCCATGCACGTCTACGATAAATAAAGTCAAATATGTTCTGTTCTGTACTGCAGTAATGGCGTTTCGAGCGTGCCAGTAGAGCACAATTTACTTCGCCAATGTCACGTTGTATGGAGAATACACGAAGGAGAATGTACGGTGAAAAGAAAACTAAGTCAAATATGAATTTGGATGATAAAGCGGAGACATAGACGTTTGACTGATGTGTCCGACGTCCGTATATGTTTTCTCTTCTTGTTCTTATCATCCCCCCCTTAAATATATTAAATATAGGTAATAAATTTAACAATAGCATTTAGAAAAATATAATTTTATTTCCATAAAACATAAGGTTTGCATTATTTTAAAATACCCTCTTACACCTAAATAATATAATTACATCTTGATTTCTATATAAGAACGGAAAATAGTATCGTAGCTTTAATATTTTGATTACAATTGTTATATAATTTAGATTTAAAATGATTAATTAATTGTCTTTGACATACAGTTATAATGAAAATTATATATAGTCACTGAACTTATGATATCTACAATTGTATATACAGTTAATCAAATTAGATATTATCCTATTTTCAATTTAGTTGCTTAATTACAAATTTTTTTTTCTAATAGTATTAGGAAAATCATCTAAAGAATTTTATAGTACAAAGACAAATTATTCATACAATACGTAAGCTTCGCGAAAATTTTATATTATGTCAATGTTTAACATATACAAATTTAGAAACTATGATATAGTATATAATTTTGTAATTTTTGTATTTGTAAAATGAATAATAATTAAAGTTGACTTTGCTTCTTTTGTACGGATTATACATACGGACGGACTACAAAAACAATATAAAAATTTGAAATTTAATTATATTATTTATTTTTTAATTATATAATCACATTAACCTATAAATTAATCTATAGCCAACTGCCTAAAAGATCCATCGATACCGAATAGCTCGTCATAATTAGTAGGCTTTCCAGGTCGTAGGCTTTCGTTTGCGATCAAAGCGTCCTGCGCCTTGAACCAGTCTCTGTAGTCAATGAGCTTCTGTGTCCACTTTTCTGCAAAAAGTTATTAATACGTTACTAATTATTTTTTATGCTGGAATAGGAATGCATATTTCACGAAGAGGTTCGAGGTTCTATGTTTTAAGTGAAGGAACTTATCGCCTCACTAATGGTGAATGTTAGTGAATTTGTCGCTCACACAATTAATGCTTTATGATTTATTTATATGGCTTCTCGTGGAAGCCATTGTTAGAAGTGGATCAAATAAAAGTGGGACCACTTGGGAAACAGCTTTTAAATAAAAAATGCAAGAATAAAAATCAGTTCACCCCGTCGAAAGTTCCATGAAAATTCGAAATTTCGAATTCGAATTTTCGAATGATTTTTGAAGTCGGTTAAAAAGTTAGATTTCAGACTTTAAAAACTAACCTTGAAGCTCTTCCATTGTTCCTGAATCACCGCCATACTCTTTCGGTAACATCTCTCTGGGTACATATTTGTATAGATCCTTTACATCTTTGTGGATGAAGATCTGTAAATTAAATATTTAAAAAATATATATTCAATATTCATTAATGGTTAACGAATAAAATTACTTATTGAGACAAGATTTTCATGGCGTTGGCGAGGAAATTTTGATTACAAATCATAATAATTACAATATAATAAAAGCATATACTTAAGTTGATTATATATAGGTGTATAATAATTTATTTTATAATAGTATTTAAGACGTGCGACTCTATCTAACCAGTGTGGTGAAATGATAGTACATTTTAAATGAAACAATTGACAACAACAGACTCTTCCCGTGACCGACTACTGCAAAGTGGTGGTAACATCGGGTTTCCAATAATAATGTGAATATCCAATATACGCGCTTAATTCGTTCAAATTGTATCAATCAAGTCAGACAGACAGACATGACATCTATAAGAATTCCGTTTTGTGCCATTTGGGTAGAGCCCTAAAAATGGTGTAATATATATATATATATATATATATATATATATATATATATATATATATATATATATATATATATATATATATATATATATATATATATATATATATATATATATATATATATATATATATATATATATATATATATATATATATATATATATATATATATATATATTGAAATTAAAACATAAAGACGTCCTTACCCTCTTCCTTATCTTCTCCTTGAGGAATGGTTTTATAAAATTGATGAATCTCTCCACTATCGCTGAAGTGTTTATGATGTGGATTTCTTTGAGTTTTACTGGATACGCTTCCTAGAACATGAAGGTAAAATCATTTATATATATTTTTTAATTTTCTTAATAGTATAAATATTTAGTACTTTCAAAATAGTCACTTAGTATATGTAACCTTGTACCGAGACAATGCATTCAACCGCATTCCGTATCAATTTCATATTTCAACGGTTGAAATGAACACAACATCGCACTTTGTCTACCGAAATGAACTGAAATTAATTTATTAAGATGAGAATCGAACCCACAAGCATCGTGTCTACAGTAAACTGTTTTACTGCGCCACTATGGGCTGACGTAAATAAATTGTTAGTATAATAATATATAAATATTTATTAGAAGCAGTACTCTCGGCTTTGTGTTTACAATAGAATAATTTTTCAATGCATTTGACAACTTGTATATTAGTTGTCATAAAAACTAAGATTGTTATATTTATTTTAGTCAGTAGAATCGAATGCAAAGTTTTGAATTACTATCTTTGAGTATATATTATATATGAGTATGTATTTATGTTAATATTATGTATGTATTGTATGTAATTGTTTATTTATCAACAATGTTTGTTTCTAGCGCTAACCGCTAGACTTTCGGTTTTGTTGTTGCAGGAGATAATACGGATGTCTCTTGTATGAGATTATTCTAGTATTTGTATTGATTGCCTGGAAGAGATCACTTTTAGTGAGAACCTACCTTTGTACATTTTTATATTTGTATAGAATATATCTATGTTTTGTACTATATATCTTTTCTTTTTGTGTGTAAAAAAAATATCGAATCGAATTTATATTGCGATTAATTAATTAATTATTTTATTTATACAAATAAATATAGCGGTTGTATACATTAGTAAATAATAACTGAAACTTACCTGAACACAAATCATGAACTTCTTGAACACGGCAGGTGACAATCTTGCAAAAAGACTTGGACCTAAAACGGCCCCATCCAATACATAGATGTCTCCAGCGACTCCCTCTACTTCCTCCATGAGTCTGATATCCCCAATCATGAGTCCCAGTTTCAGAGTATCTGTTACTTGCTGACTGTCCATACTAGGATTCAAACCTAGAATAAGAAAAAATATATTAAATTATTATATTTAATATATGTTTTAAAAATACTATGAGATATATATGATATATATGATATATATATATATATATATATATATATATATATATATATATATATATATATATATATATATATATATATATATATATATATACATATATACATATATACATGTATGTATTTGTAATAAGTAAGTAGTATATAAGTTAGTATTAGTAATAAGTTAGTAGCTAGGATATAAATTAATTATATACCCGCTTTTTAAAAACTCATCCACTGCCATAGGTTGGCTGGAAGAGATCTGTTGTAGGGATAAGTCCACCTTTGTGTACTATGTTTCTTTTGTTGTTACCTATATGTTTTTGTACAATAAAGAATACATAATAATATAATAAAAAATATATTAAAAACATAATTATATAAAATAAAAAAAAATATTATAAAATTTGTGAAAATAATGTTTTTGAAGAACACTCAAATAATTTAATATACCAAACACAAACCTAACGTACTAGCTAACTTAACTTTTTTGTAATAAATCATCATATACTACATTAAAGTTAACTATTCTAGTCTGAAATGTATATTAAGTAATTGTTACATTATTGACATAATTATACAGTAGGTATACACAAATATAATTTCACACACTACTTAAAATTTTATCTCACAATTGAGCTTAATTAACTAAATAGTAAATACTTTTTGTCATTGTGTATATTGTAGGAAAAATTTCAAGAAGCTATAGAAAGGAGGACTCGTGGTGCAGGGGGACAACATCTGACAAAAACGAGATGGCGGGTTCTATTCACACTCGGGGGATTATTGGTTTTATTTCTCTATGTAATATACTAGATATTTTGATTATCTAGTATATTACATAGAGATAATATTTAATTAAAAATAAAATATTTTTTAACATTTATATATAGAGAATACAACTCGCAATAATTTCTATAAGGAAAATTCCATTCCAAAATGAAAATTCAAAATTACAAAATACAAAACATTACTAAGAGAAATATTGTAAAAATTGATATGTTTGTACATTCATCCACATTTATTCCTTCCTAACTAACATAATTTAAATATGTTAAGTTTTATTAACAATTTAAATAATATAATAAAAAGAATATACTAAAGTAATATTAATATTATATAAATAGTTACTGTAGTGTACTTCATGGTAAAGTACAATTATGTAAATTGTCGTATTTATTTTACCAAGTGTAATGCTTCGACGTTTATTCCACGTTTGTGGTTTACGTGAGTTGACAGCAAACATCCTTATTGATAAAATAAACTAAAGCGAGAACAACGTAAGATATACATATATGTATATGTATGTTGGTATCTATATGTTTTATTTGTTTATCTTATATAATAACGAGTTGTAGTTAGCAAGCTCTTTCGCGTAGATTATAAAATTGAAAATCTTGTTTTTCCTTTGTCCGTTGAATAATCTAGAAATCTTCTCTCAGTGCTGCCTAACCCCAAAGCAATTGTACATTTACACCTACGTTTAGCACGTAGCGGTGCTTGTCAGTCACTTCACTAGTAATGGAAGTTTGTGTTCCCTCAGCTTACCCGGTATATCCGCATTATGTTAGTAAAGAAACTTGACATAAACAAAAAAGGTCTTAATGTAAATAAAACTAACTGTATTTCATTTAATTGCATTGGTTTAAGTTTGCCAGAGACAAAATATGTCTATGCTAATATAATAAAGCTGAACATTTTGTTTTGAATACTTTAATATCTGGATCTGGTTAAGACTAACTAAAAACTTTAGAGAAGTGCTGTGAGTCTAAGTTTATATATTTATTTATTTATATTTATGTATTTAGTTTAAACGTGGCAAGTTCCATAAATCAACGAAGCTGCAGGCGATAACTAATATGATGTAAACATAAAATTTCCAAAGGATTATTTATATTTATAGGAAATATAAATTATAAATATTTAATACATCAATTCAATTTTTTCGATAAAGGCAAGTGTCTATTATAATGCAAATATAAATTACAGATGTGTACACTTATATTTATATCCCAAAACTTATTAAGAAACCTATTATATCTCGAGGCGCTTTTATATCGTAAAATTGAAAGTTCGACGCGTGAAAGTGGTTCAAGGTGACCTTGAATGGATATGAGAAATCTTACCTCGGCACAGTGTGACTCTTCTGCCGTTGGGTGTGATACCGGATAAAGGTGGTCCTTGACTAGAAACAAATGAAATGTCCAAATAAACATATAGGTGATAATTTATAAAAAAGAAATAATACTTTAAAAATAATATAGTAAATACATACATATATATACGTATTCTTATCAAAGGACTCCTAGAAACACAAATTGCGTCTCATATTTTTTATATTTAGAAAGAGCCTTATTATTTTTTGGCTTAGTTCAAGATTATTACGCCTATGATGTCTAGTTTAAATTTAAAATTTCAGGACAAAGTAAAAAAAAATCTTTAGGGAGATTAAAATCCATAAATATCTGGTGTATTTAATGCCCGTTCCAACTAAGCTAACATAACAAATTGATCGTAGATTATCAATACGTATTGAAAATAAGTACCTATACAGTGTACCAATAAGTACATACATCTTGGTCATGAATTATCTCATCTCAATGTGTTGAATATTTACAAAACACACGTCATATGTAAACGTAAATAATTATATATTTGTAAGGTCCGGTTCTGCTTGGAGAAGTTTGTTCTTTGAAGTTATTAAGCAATAACTTTATAAAATACTTTGATCAAAGTTTAATAATATGTACTCGTAAATAGCATATAGCTTTGTTTTAAATTTAGTTCCGCAAAGTTTATTTTCGTCACCGATAGCTCAATACTATGTATATAGTTGTATGTATATCTGGAGGGGTCTCCCTAGGAGTTACCAATTGGAGGACTATAGTTAAAAGTGAATAATATGAATAAAAGGAAAAATACGATTGCAAGTGACTACTGCGTTGTTATTAAATTCCCATATCTACTAATAAATAATGTTTTACAACCAAAACTTTATTTTAAAATGTATTAGTCAGAGAATCTGGTTTTTGTTTTAAAATAATAAATGCTAAGATATTTATAATAGATGATCTTTGAAGCTTCAAGTTAAATTATTGTAAAAACATAACTATTGCCCAATACGGCCTTTATAGTAACGGTATTATATTATTCAATTTATTGTTTCGCAAGATGGCCGGAAACATTTTTTGTACAAAATTATTAGAGGTCGACATAAAATGTAAACATTGTGAATTTGGCGCTGGTGTAAACTAAAAATTGCGTAAACTCTAGCTTGCTTTTTGCTTGGTGACATTAAGCAGTCCATGCGCAGACGCACGTCCTTGAACCATTCAAGGCCTAAACTGGTTTCTTATAATAGACTTTATTATTTACATTATAAGATTAAATTGGACTTGCGCGTATTGACAACGTATATGAGTGTGAAGTGTATGATTGATATATTATATTATTCTCAAAATAAGGTCAATAATTTTTTAAGAATAATTAACTAAAGAGAATTGAATGAATGAAATGAATGTGCAATTATTGACATTATAAAATATAGGCAACTTTTACTATGATTCAGCGGTAATAGTACTGCAGCAGTACCTCGTATAAACAAGCTAACGGAGGTGTTAGGAAATCTCACCTAGCTTGGCATTAATAGATTGGAGGGTCAATTGTGCAATATGTATGCCATTTTACGTACAATGTGATAAAGATCTTGTATATTAGTGGATTTTTGTATATTTTAAATATTCTAAGATAGTTAGTTTTATTAATGTATATGTAACGGAAGTTACGCTAATATTATTTTTTTATGGTATAAATGAAGAAGTAAATTAATGCTTACAGCTTAGTTTTTAAAACTTCTTTCAGCGCTGGAGACGATGCATCTCTGTTGGTGAAGAATTCGGGACAAGCAGCTCTCATTGTGAAGTACATATCTAACTTTCTCTTGCACTTCTCAAGGGAAAAGCTACTGCCTCTTAGAAATGTCATTAGCGATTTATCCTCTGAAATAAAAGTATGTGAGATATAGATATGGATTTTCAATGAAACATTAAGTTTTATTTTTTTTACTAGTTTTTCTTAGCTTCCCGTTGTATTAAGAATAAACTTAATGTTAAGACACACTTCTAGTTATTGCATGTTGAGTGGCGGAACACAACACCGCGCTATGCCTTGTTACCAAAGCGAAGATAATAAAATATAAAAAATATATAATAATTAATTTTCCCCGTCGAGGAATCAAACCCATAAACCGTCGCAAAAAAATTTCTTGTTGTAATAATAAATAGATAAAAGTTAATTTATAAACAGTCAACATTTATATTAAATGTGGGGGCTAAGAATTATCTAAAATGTGTACCTTACACATGCTTGCTTTACAAAGTAGGGTTTAAATCCAATACAATAGGTTACATTTTGTGCATCCAATGGCAAGACGGTGTCGTTAACATCATATTTCATAAAACGTCAGAAATTTTTTTAAATTAGTACCAAGATTAGTATAAAACAATTAAGTATATACATTTTGTATATACATTTTGAAATATATTTTTGCTTCACGATTTATCTTGCATAGAGGAAGATCAGCAGTGAGCCTGTTAGTATCACTTAGTTCTTTGTTTCATTCTTTGTGACAGAACTCAACGCCGCGCTTGGTCTTGCCAGAGGAAGGAAATGACAATAATTCATTCCCACGAGTGGGATCGAAACCATAACCTGATGAAACCTTGAATAAAACCAACGTACCCCATTCATTAGGGAGATGAGGTTGTTTTATCAGCCATTCTTTAATAGTAGCGAGGTCTTTATCCCTAGTCTCGATATCTTCATTTAACTCTATTCGGATTTTCTTCGACATCTCCCCCGATGGTTGTACAAGAAGCTCTGTTTTCATTTTCATCTTCTCTGCAAGAAACATGTTTATTATCTTAAATACATATTACTAACGCATATTACAATGTGTCCGATTTTTTATAAATATGATGTTCTAAACTAAGTAAAGATTTATATATTTAATTTTTACTTATGGGATTAGTATAGATCTATATTAGAATTTAACTTGCCGGCCCTTTCAAGCGGAATTACGAGCACCTTCCGAGCTGGTGGTACCATTGTATTAATTTCAAGATTAAAAAGTGCTTGTAAAAGTTAATTAGAATAAGGAATATTTAAAATAATATAAAGGGTATCTTGTATAGGGAGAATTAGAATAGATTATGGGAGATGAAATTATGTTTTTTATATAAATTTTATAAATAATCATTTTTCTATAAAATTTATTAGATTATTAGTTATTATTGCGGCTATAACTAATAAAGCTCAAATTCCTTTTAGTTCTTAATTAAACACCATAAAGTGTTTTTTGTACATTATTTTATGTACATTATTATATCACAAGTCAGAGTTTTTTTCATAAACAAAGCTAGATTTGTATGATTGGATTGTAATGTGAAGTTTTCATTTCTTAACTATCAATTAGAATGTTATGTGTAATAAAGCGCAAACATCACGTAAGACTCATAATCATAGCTATTCCATTGCCAAATATTAAAAAAACAGTGTAGCAATATATATATCCTTGGCCTTAAAAATATTTCCACAACCACTGTATAGGGGCTAATAACTTTGGTTTGTAACGTTTACGAAAGGACGGTGCTATTATTAAGTTTTAATAAGATTACTAAAATCGTTTTAGTCTCCAATACTATTTTTAGTTTCGTTCTAATATTGCATATTTTAGGTTTAAACATAATTTATTTAACGTAAACAGTCCTCGTTTGCAGTACGATTTAAAAAATGCACAATATTAATTAAATCGCTTCAAATTAAACAAAAATAATAAACATTTCAAATATTTTGGCGGCGTTGAGTTCCGCCACACAACACACAATGCCTCAAAAAGGCGGAAAGCGGGGAACGGAGTGTCTTAACACTAGGTTCCTGCGCTTCCTACGGTTCCCTCTACCTACCCTGCCATGTACGGGATACAGCGTGAAGCTAATTTAATTTAATTTTTGTTTTTTTTAATATTTTTCAAATACTTATTTTCATTATATTGAAATTAAATTGAACTCTTATGTAAAATATTTATGTGTGTGTACGTTTCATTTGTATTTGTACATGTATTGTGCAGCTATATTGTGTATCTATATAAATACTAAATACTTTAAGTCATCACTAAAATTATTTTTTGCAATAACAATATTTACAGCTTACCTTAAATACGTATATTTACTTAATAACTTATAAATCATTAGTGTACTGTTTGTATTAATAGACGTTTATTAACTGAATCACCGTGAAAGAGATTAGCTTAGACATAGACCAATGCTTACTTAAAACAATAAATCAATTGACAATCAAAACATCAATCAAACAATGACTAAATCAACTTTATGAAAAGTGAAGAAGAAGAACTCTACGATATGTTTTAAATTCAGAGGGAAAGTGGTGAACGGAGTGACGTGACACTGGGTTGTCCCTGCTTGACGTATTGCAGGGTTCAATGGACTAAATGGTTGGGAAACTAAAAAATAATTTAAAAAAGTCGCTCACTTAATCGTCCGCACGTATGTAAGTATATGAATATTGAAGTAACCTATTTTATTACATAACATGATTGTAAGAAAGAACTCGTGTTAATATCTTCTTTACTTTCATATTATTATATGGACAGACGGAAGTTATTTTAAATTAGTATTTAACTAGATATGACGTATGGCTTCTATGTAACGTTTACATCGGAAGATTTTTTCTAATGAAATCGTCATAAAATATTCATAAACATTTAACAAAGTTCAAAGAAAATTATAATTAATTATATTTTAATGAATCTAACGACTGTATATAAGTATTGCTATGAATATTCAAAATTTTGGAGGTATTGTTTTAAGATATTCTTAGAATTATTTCCTAAAGATTAAATTAATAACCTCAGCAATTGTATTGTGCTAAAATAATAAAGCTTGCTTTATTTTGTAAAGTAATGCAGGTTAATAAGGTCAAGCGTTTTGGTTTATTGTCTTCGAACCGTTGATTGAGACATTTTATATATTTCTAAGCGTACCTAATAAAATAGCTAATAAAAAAAATTATATACAAGTAATAGAAGTTTGGATTCTGATAGTTTCACCAACATCAGAATCTATGTCTAAGTTTAACACAACTGAACAATCTTATAATAGGGCGGATATAATGAGTTAATCAAATCAATTTGAAGGTCAAGTTTTTCCAGAAAAACGTGAAATCATAAATACACCATAATTTCCAGTTTATCTGGAAATCTTAACAATTGCGATTTGTCTTGCCAGATCGAGGAAAATAAAATTATTTAACTACAGTAATTTTCACATGGAGAACGAATACACGATGACCTTCAAATTGATTTAATTAATTTATTATATCCATCCTATTATAAGATTGGTTAATTGTGTTAAACTTAGACATATATTCTGATATTGATGAAACTATAAGAATATTAAATATTAGTTGCAATTTTTATACGAACTAGCGTTAAATTCGAAAAGATTCTGGGACCAGTTGCCTAGTAGAATAATTTCGAATTTGGTTACGTAGAGCGAGGAGCTTGCACTGTGCAGGTGAGCGTAATTTAAATATTAATAAATTAAACTCATAGTGTGTGTAGGTATGTATATTCAAAATTAATATATATATATATATATATATATATATATATATATATATATATATATATATATATATATATATATATATATATATATATATATATATATATATATATATATATATATATATATATATATATATATATATATATATATATATATATATATATATATATATATATTATCTTCTTCCACTTTGAATTATCCCGGCCTATTGCCAGGGTCTGCTTTCCTACTTAGTCTACTCCACTTTGCACGGTCTTGAGCATCCTCAGTGGTTAGTCCATTGGCTCTCATGTCGTGCGTCACGACGTCCAGCCATCGGTTCCTTGGGCGTCCGGGGGGTCTTAATCCAGGGACAGACATATCAAGGCATTTTCTTCCGACGTAGGTCTTAGGCCGGCGCAAAACGTGGCCATACCATCTCTTGGAGCTTATCCGCTACGTCACGGACCCCAAGACTACCTCGAATGAATGTGTTGCGTATGCGGTCAGCCCGAGTAACGCCACACATCCACCTCAGCATCTTCATCTCCGTTACGTGAAGCTCCTGAGTGTGCCGAGATAATGCTGGCCAACATTTGCTGCCGTATGGAAGAACTGGTCGGATCATGCTCTTGTATATCAGCCCCTTGAGTTTGGGCGGTATTCTGCGATCGCAGACCACACCAGTGACCTCCCGCCATTCCTCGCCTTCGCCTCCCGACATCGTAGTCGATGCCTCCGGACTCGTGCATAATGGATCCAAGGTACCTGAACTTCTCCGACTTAACGGCTGGCTCAGGCCCGATGTGGATGGTGCTCGAGTCTGGGTTCCCGCAAGCCATGTACTCGGTCTTTGACACATTCAGTTTAAGACCACGGTTCTCAAGCGCACCCTTCCAGGCATTCACTTTACGCTCCAGCATCAGTCGGTTCTCGTCAATGAGTACTATGTCATCGGCATACATCATCAGCCATGGAGGCTGGTCCTGGATGTGAGCCGTGACAGTATCTAGCACTACATTAAACAAAAGTGGACTAAGAGCTGAGCCTTGGTGAACCCCTACTGTAATTGGGAAGGGTTTGGTATCGCCAACAGCGGTCCTAACTGTAGAAACAGAGTCGTTGTACATGTGTCTGATAATAGCAACATAGGATTCAGGGATCCCTTTGGATCGCAGTGCCCACCAGATACACTGACGTGGCACACAGTAAAAGGCCTTCTGCAGGTCTAAGAATGCCACATGCAGAGCTCTCCTCTTTTCCCTGTGTGCCTCCATCAAAATTCTGAGGGCAAAAATGGCGTCCGTAGTGCCTGATCCTGGCTGAAATCCATATGGACACTCAGAGACAGTACACTCTCGGCGGAGCCTGAGGGCAATCACGCGCTCGAAGAGCTTCATGGTGTAACACATAATCTTAATGCCCCTATAACTACCGCAATCTTGAACACTGCCCCTTCCTTTGTAAATAGGGGTAATAAAACTGTGCCACCATTGATGTGGCATCGTCCCAGTGTTCAAAATGCGGTTAAAAAGATCAGTAAGCATGAGCACACCACGAGAGCCTAACGATTTCCACGCTTCGATCGGAATATCGTCAGGTCCCACCGCCTTGCCGTTCTTCATGCGTCGAAGACAATTCCGAGTTTCATCAAGGGTTATTGGAGCAATAAGTCCCAGGTTAGGAGGTGGTTCAGACGGAATACTACCCGGGTGCTAAGTATTCAACAGCTCCAAGAAGTAACTTCTCCACCTCTCCTTCACAGAAGCATGACTACAAAGCAGCTTGCCCTGGGAATCTCTGACGCAAAGACATTTTGTGATATCTTGCGTCGCTTTATCCTGAGCACGTGCCAATTTGTAGATGAGCTTCTGCCCCTCCACAGTTTCAAGTTTATCATATAGAGGTAATAAACTTTCACTGCGGGCTCTGGCTACAGCTCTTTTGCTGGCACGGTTCGCTGCTATGTACTCCAGTCTGTCTTCAGGAGAGTTGGAACGCTGCTACTCCTTAAATGCAGTCTTCTTATCATGAATCACCTCTTGTACCTTGTCATTCCACCACCATGTCTCCCTGTCCATAATACGTCCTCCCTTAGAAACGCCAACAACATGTTTACCAGCCGTAATAATTGCTGACTGAGCTCGATCCCAAGCATCCTGAGCAGTTTCGGTGTTAGTTGTTAAATTTTGACTGTTAACCTCTGCCAGAAAGTCGGTCTGCATCGGTCCATTCAGCAACCACCACTTGATCTTAGACTTACGCGTCTCGGCTAATTTCTTTATCGGGGTAACGACATAATCCATGACAAGAAGACGATGTTGGGCCGTGAGGCTTTCACCAGGAATGACTTTACAGTTAGTTACCTTGCCAACATGACACCGCCTGGTCAATAGGTAATCTATTTGGGTTGAATGGAGTCCACTCGCATACGTAATAAGATGCTGCGGACTCTTTTGGAAGAACGTATTCACGATGGCCAGATCAGATGCAGTACAGGTTCTTAGGATATTTTCGCCCTCTATATTGCGGCGACCGTGACCAAAACCACCGTGGACACGTTCATACGTATCCGCAGCCTTACCCACGTGACCGTTAAGGTCTCCCCGTACTATGATCACCTCGGTAGATGGTATAGCGAGTAGAACGTCTTCATATTGCTCCCAGAATGACTCCTTTTCGGCCCCGCTACAACCAGCCTGGGGAGCGTAAGCACTGATTAAGTTGGCGATAGCCCCCTCAACCAGTACCTTCACCCGCATCAGGCGGTCGCTGCGTCGGTCAACTTCGAGGAGACCATTCCGTAGCTCTTCAGATAAAACTACTGCTACACCAGTTTTACCGGAAGGAGACCCAGTGTATATGAGCTGGTAACCCTGTCCGATGATACGGGACTTATTGCCCTTCCAGCGGGTTTCCTGAAGGAAAGCACACTGGAGCCGACGCCTCATGAGTACATCTGTTAGTTCCCTGCATCGTCCGGTTAGAGTGCCAATATTCCACGTTGCAAAGCCGTGTCCGTACTTGACACGGTAGCCCTTGCCCATTTAACACAGGTGTAGGGCGATGTGCCTGCGCGTCGTTTAGCGGCGACGCCCTAGCAGTACCCAGCAACATCTTTTTTCTTTTCATATGAGTGGCAGGTGGCGGCTTTTTAATGGAGCGGTTGCCATCTGACCTCCAAAACCCATTTTTGTGGGAAAAGCCAAGGATGAGAGGGGAAAGGAGTCTTATTTGCTGGCATATATATATATATATATATATATATATATATATATATATATATATATATATATATATATATATATATATATATATATATATATATATATATATATATATATATATATATATATATATATATATATATATATATATATAACATATATATAGAACATAGGCTATAGAATTTATAAGCAAATTTGTTTTATACCATACAAAAAACAAATTTAAATTCGTGATATAAGAAACAATAATCAATGTATAATGATGTAACAGAATATAATGGCTTAGAAACTTAAAAAACCGGATTTTTATTATAGATTATTTATTTCTCAAGTTTTGTACGTAGGAGTTAGAACAATTCTTATCTAATGCCTTTAATATTCAGCATTATATAAAGAAAATATAATTACGATAAATATTAATTTTACGTCTTTATATAATAATATTAGTAATAATAATAATGGGCATTTTTATTAGTTACAAAGTTTACTTTAAAAATAGTAAGGAGGAGTCTGCAGTAAATTGCTGTGCAATAAATAGTATATATAATGAGAAATTTGTGTCATAATAAATTTATTTATTATGACTTAGTTGTTGTTGTTACTTGTTTTTGAATTATTATGGTTTTAGACAGCGATAAAGTCTAAAGTACATAATATATGTATATCGCTTGTTATTCCCATCATCAATTTCGTCATATATTAAAAACCCGTGCTTGTGAAATCACAGCGCTCTTACTATGTTTATGATCCCGTTTTTTCCCGCACAGACAGAGGGGAGTAGATAGTATTTTTAAATGAAAATAATTTAAATATAAATATTTCCCACGACTGGGGATCGAATCTACAACCGTGGCGTTAATAGTCAGACCTTTTCCCACTTCGCCACTACGGTCTCTTTATCCTCTTTTTATGATTACCGTACCAAAAATTAATACTACATAGTGTTTTGATATTTTCTTCTTAGATGAAACATAAAATATTACTTTATAAATTATAAAAATTTATAAAATTCAAGATTATTTACGTATTGGATAATCTATATTAAATAAGTATCAAATAGCTTAATAATAATAACAAACTCGTTGTAAATTTGCTTCGTGACATCTCTATGAAACGTGACAATAGTACAATTTTTAGGCATGTCCATGTTCTTTTTTATTTTTGCACATCTCGCATGTTCTGACGTAAGTAGTTTATATAGGACAGGTTATTCGGTTGTCTACCATCTTTCATATTATTTATTGACACATTCCAATACTGTTCTATGTAAAGTCAGAAAGTTAAAGTTTTTATTATTATATATATTATAATAAAACTGGTTGTTGTACACTCAGAAAACAAAACAGACAAAAATATTTTAAAAAATATATATGTAAATATATATATATATATATATATATATATACTATATATATATATATATATATATATATATATATATATAGATATCTATATATATATATATATATATATATATGTAAATATATATATATATATATATATATATATGTAAATATATATATATATATATATATATATATATATATATATAATATATATATATATATATATATATATATATATATATATATATATATATATATATATAAACAACCTTAGGGCAAAAGAAATAGCAATATATCATAATATAATTAATATATATATATAAAAAAGAAATAGCAATATATTATAATATAATATAATTTATATGACACACAACATAAACGTATACATAATAAGAAAAATATATACATATACATTAATATATAGAAATTAAAAAGTTAAGGGTCATATAAGAATTTACTGTAGTAATTGTACTAATAGCTCACACCCGTCATATTCCTATGGCAATCTAATATAAAAATTTTGGGAGTCAAATTTACACAATTATTCATATCAAGTATAAAATATTACATTTCAAAACTGGTTATTAAAGTTTCTGTCTGGTTATAAACGAGAGTAATCTTTATTTTTTATTACCAAACATTTACTTAATTACATGAATTGATATAATTACGAACAAAAAGTATATATATATAAAAATATATATATATATATATATATATATATATATATATATATATATATATATATATATATATATATATATATATATATATATATATATATATATATATATTATAATATAATATATATATATATATATATATATATATATATATATATATATATATATGCATATATTTTTTATAACTATAAACTTATAGGTATTAAAGAAAACTTTTTAATTTTTATCTAATTATAATATTTTTAATGACACACAACAATGGCTTATAATCAAATGTGATTAAAAAATTTACATATACCTACCGCCGTATATGTAAAAAAAATATTAATATTATTTATCACTACTATTAAGTATTAGAAATTGTAAATTAATATTGAACTGCTACATTCTTGTGCGTTAACTGTTTTTTTTGTAATAAAATCTATTGTATATTAATTCAAAATAACCAATTTTATATTGTTACTGGCAAAAATAATAAATATGTTATTTTATTTTTAATTATAATAATTTAATTTAATATTGTTAATAATTAACCTAATTAATTAATAATAACACAATATCTAAAATATTTATAAATTTCACAATTTCAAAATATGTTAAATTACAGAATACCGTCATTTACAAAAATATTTTCAATAATATTGTATTTAAAACTTTTAATATATTTCACAATATATTAAAAGTTTTAAATACAATAATCTATTCTTTTTTGTATTTAATATAAAAAAATCAAATTATTTATAAATACTTACATTATTCAATCACTAGGTTTAATAAATATATGGAACACGCACTCAGCTGCAGAAGCAAACTATTACTGACCTCGCCTCTCTCTGTTAAGAAATGAAACTGACTTGACCTGAAGCTGTGTTCACACTGCCACTTGCTTCACATGTGCTATGTTTAACCACTTACACGACTGTTAAATCGGACTGGCGAAAGAAAAAAAAATATTTAAATTCATTATTCAGGTACAACATTTGGGATTGATCTTGAATTAACCTATAATATAGAAGAAATTTAGAGCTCTAGGTATTGTTTATTGTTTCACACAATAGTGTGTTAAACCTATAATAATTGTTAAGTTTGGCAAATAAAAAATCTTGAATTTTATTTTATTAATTAAAAATCTTAATATTTTTTGGTTTTAATTATTATAAAAAACATATATTATTACCTAGGTTCCATGTTTGATTTTTTTAAATATGTCCTTAGATTTGTTACTTTTTTGTGAACCAATTTGATTGTCATCAATTGTTTTTTTTTAATATTTTACTCTCTTTGGTACTGTACTGTGTTGATCCACAGTAAGGATAGAAAAATACTTAAAGGATAGGGGAATATATAAACTTGAACGCACCGGGATTTGAACTTGCGCCTCATCAAAACCGTTCAAGCACTAAATTTTTATATGTTTTCTTTAAGTATAATCATTTTTTGTTTAAAAATGCATATTTCCGAAGTGGTGCCATCAGGGCTCGATTTACATATGCACACATAAGTAATAAAAACAAAATAAGTTCAAGACAAATATTATAATTCATAAAAAAAAATATTAATAAAACTGCAAGATTTTTTTAACGAAACGTCATTGATGATAGTTTACTTTTAGTGACAAGTTTGTGTCCCGTGAGTGAATTTACTACGCACTTCTTTTTCCATTGCGCTATTGTACGTATTAAGTATTTTATATGTGTTTTGCTGCAGTTTCGTGACCGTATGACGGTCACGAAATCTACAGTTCTTTTGCAAAAAATAATTAGTTTAACGATTAACGATGCCAATGCATGCACAGCACATTCAAAAATGGCAAATGAATTAATTTCAAGACCACTCATCATATGATGAGATAGATGAGATATCTAAAAGAAGTCTTGCCTCGTTTTTTACTATATCCCATGACATTGGCTTTTGTCACTGCAGCTCTTAACTGATAACTGAATTGTTTAAAGAATAGGCCGTCATTCTTTTTTCAGATATTATTCAGTATTGCTGTGTACTAGTCGTAAAAACGAGGCGAGTGTTAATGCATTTTAAAGGGGCCCCTTTAAACCTACACTTGGGCCGCAAGTCCTAGGCGTTGCTCTGAGGTCCTCTTCCTACAACGCGAAGTCTAGCAATTTCTCTGTATGGCAAAATTTAAAGAAATAATTGACTCTGACGAAAAATCGCCACAATCCACTTATTTTACTCTCGAGAGTGCGTATATGTTGGCGGTGTCCCTTCATTTTAAAACGTCGTTGTCACTGGACGCTTCGATCCTCGTGACCCCGTAGACATAGATTTGACAGAGCGGATTTAACGATTCCTCTTTGCATCGACGAACTCTAATAATTGAAAATTTGAATAAAAATTTAGAACTCGGGACTCTTTACTAACCTGATCAACAGATATTCGTTCGAAACCCTAAAATATTTTTACAAAAACTTGCCCCTCGTTTTATACAGGATAATGCTTTAGCTGACCTACCGATATACATTTACACAAAAAAGAAACGACTTAAAAGAGTATCTAATAACGCTCCATTGTTACAGAATTATGATCCTGATATCGACCCTGACAAAAGCAGAAGTATTTAGTAATTTTAGTAATTTGGAACCCGCACAAATCATATCCCACTATCATTCTTTTGTCCAATGCGTAGTTTTGTTAAAATTCAATATAGCTTAGATTCTGTTATGTTGCACATAATGAATACTAAGGTTGATAAGGTTGCAAATATATTCTTAGAAATAAAACGCTTTCCCTTTTTCAAATGCATATTCAATATCTTAAAGTTAAACTTGAAACCGCTTCCCAACAGCTAAAAACCTTTGAAGTTAATCGTGTTAAGAGAGGACTCATTGACGGATTAGGGTCAGTAATAAAAAGTATTTCTGGTAATCTCGACTATACGGACGCCATAAAGTATAACAAAGCCATTAATTTACTAGAGCAAAATAATAATTTACTGATTAATGAAACTAAAAATTATATTAGCTTGAGTAAAAACTGAATGTCTCAAAATACTGATATCATAAATAAGTTAGAATATTTAGTAAAAAATTTAACGATTATTAGTAATAAATTAGAAAAAGAATTTGGAAATTTTATAGAATTAACTCAAATTTTCTTAATTTTGAGAGATAACATAGAAACTAATACTAACGAATTATTTCGATTGGAAAATTTACTCGCATTTATTCGTGCTAAAAATAATCATTACTCTATGTTTAATTTTTGTATGTACCAGGATATTATAATTAAATTAAATACACTTTATAAGAATAATGAACTTTTAAATATTAGTTTCAGAGACTATTTCGATGTAATACAAGTAGGATACTATTATAGTGCTAGAGATATTATTTTAGTTTACAAATTTCCGATTGTCTATCCTCAAAATTATATTTTATATCACTTGTCCCCTGTACCAAACGTGAATCATCAAATTCTTATCCCTCCTCAACCTTATATAGCAATTCACGAACAAGATTTTATGTACATAGAGGCTGAATGCCCGAGGATCGGTGAATCATACTTACGTGATCATAAACTAAACTACAAACAAGAAAAACAGCTAGATTGTATCGAGCGCCTCATAACCACACAGCAGCTGCAAAGTTCCTGTCAGTACACATCGATTATCCTTACTACAGAAGCAGTCGAACAGTTGGATGACAGATATTATATTATCACCATTCCAGAACCAACTAAATTTAAACTATCGTGCAACCAGCAGAAATACATAAAAATACAGGGAAGATATCTCGTAATGTTACCAGCAGGATGTTCTATACAAAGTACGCTCTTTACTTTAATTAATAGCAATAATAATATAAAACGACAAGCATTGGAAATTACTGATTTAACAAGTATTAATACAACAAAAAAGGAAAATTCTGAAATAACACTGAAACTTAACTCAATAAATTTGACCGACATTCTTGAAGCAAATAGAAAAATCTCCGCACAACAATCTATTTCAAAAATATCTACAACATCTGATAGCCTTTATCATATAACAATTCCGCTATATGGAATAATTTTTACAGCAACTATAATAACTATCTTCATTATAATTGCTAAAATTCATAAGAAAATCCTTAAACGAAAAGCAGTTTGATGCAAGGGAAATATCGAAGAAAGAAGCTGAAACCCCAGATCCAGTGGAACATATACTCCAGCACTATTCGAGATCCAAGGACACTGAATAGGTGCTGTTCTTCAGGAGGGAGGTGTTACGTTTCCACACTACTCGGGGATCGCTTAGCCAGATTTCGCGTAACTTGTTTACTGCATTCCATCAAATCTAAGAATTGTAACAGCAAGAAATGTAAAACGTAGTGTAATTTTTCATCCATTGTTTTAGTTCATGTTAGTTTTAATATTAAAATAATTATTCACTCTTGTTTTCTCACATTGAGCAAGTAGTCACCATTTTAGTTAATAATTTAAATTCTAATTTTATATCCAGAGGGTGTCTGGCCAAATGTCTGTCCGATATTGGTACTGGGCATACGGGTACGCGACCCCGGATCCTCGAGCCACCACTGTCATACTTCTTCCCAATCCATGAAAGTGGTGTCCTTACCCCCCCCCTCTCCCCCTTTTTACTAATTTTTTTTGCCTCTTATCCTTGGCTTTTCCCACAAAATAGGGTTTTGGAGGTCAGATGGCAATCGCTCCATTAAAAAGCCACCACCAGCCACTCATATGGAAATACCAAAAATGTTGCTGGGTACTGCTAGGGCGTCGCCGCTAAACGACGCGCAGGCACATCGCCCTACACCTGTGTTAAATGGGCAAGGGCTACCGTGTCAAGTACGGACGCGGCTAAAGAAGATAGTACCCAGAAGGAAACTCCGCTTTGCAACGTGGAATATTGGCTCTCTAACCGGACGATGCAGGGAACTAACAGATGTACTCATGAGGCGTCGGGTCCAGTGTGCTTTCCTTCAGGAAACGCGCTGGAAGGGCAATAAGTCTCGTAACATCGGACAGGGTTACCAGCTCATATACACTGGGTCTCCTTCCGGTAAAACTGGTGTAGCAGTAGTTTTATCTGAAGAGCTACGGAATGGTCTCCTCGAAGTTGACCGACGCAGTGACCGCCTGATGCGGGTGAAGGTACTGGTTGAGGGGGCTATCGCCAACTTAATTAGTGCATACGCTCCCCAGGCTGGTTGTAACGGGGCCGAAAAGGAGTCATTCTGGGAGCAATATAAAGAGGTTCTACTCGCTATACCATCTACCGAGGTGATCATAGTTGGGGGAGACCTTAACGGTCACGTGGGTAAGGCTGCGGATACGTATGAACGTGTCCACGGTGGTTTTGGTCACGGTCGCCGCAATATAGAGGGCGAAAATATCCTAAGAACCTGTATTGCATCTGATCTGGCCATCGTGAATACGTTCTTCCAAAAGAGTCCGCAGCATCTTATTACGTATGCGAGTGGACTCCATTCAACCCAAATAGATTACCTATTGACCAGGCGGTGTCATGTTGGCAAGGTAACTAACTGTAAAGTCATTCCTGGCGAAAGCCTCACGGCCCAACATCGTCTTCTTGTCATGGATTATGTCGTTACCCCGCTAAAGAAATTAGCCGAGACGCGTAAGTCTAAGATCAAGTGGTGGTTGCTGAATGGACCGATGCAGACCGACTTTCTGGCAGAGGTTAACAGTCAAAATTTATCAACTAACACCGAAACTGCTCAGGATGCTTGGGATCGAGTTCAGTCAGCAATCATTACGGCTGGTAAGCATGTTCTTGGCGTTTCTAAGGGAGGACGTATTATGGACAGGGAGACATGGTGGTGGAATGACAAGGTACAAGAGGTGATTCATGATAAGAAGACTGCATTTAAGGAGTGGCAGCGTTCCAACTCTCCTGAAGACAGGCTGGAGTACATAGCAGCAAAACGTGCCAGCAAAAGAGCTGTAGCCAGAGCCCGCAGTGAAAGTTTATTACCTCTATATGATAAACTTGAAACTGTGGAGGGGCAGAAGCTCATCTACAAATTGGCACGTGCTCGGGATAAAGCGACGCAAGATATCACAAAATGTCTTTGCGTCAGAGATTCCCAGGGCAAGCTGCTCTGTAGTCATGCTTCTGTGAAGGAGAGGTGGAGAAGTTACTTCTTGGAGCTGCTGAATACTCAGCACCCGGGTAGTATTCCGTCTGAACCACCTCCTAACCTGGGACTTATTGCTCCAATAACCCTTGATGAAACTCGAAATTGTCTTCGACGCATGAAGAACGGCAAGGCGGTGGGACCTGATGATATCCCGATCGAAGCGTGGAAATCATTGGGCTCTCGTGGTGTGCTCATGCTTACTGATCTTTTTAACCGCATTTTGAACACTGGGACGATGCCACATCAATGGCGGCACAGTTTTATTACCCCTATTTACAAAGGAAGGGGCAGTGTTCAAGATTGCGGTAGTTATAGGGGCATTAAGATTATGAGTCACACCATGAAGCTTTTCGAGCGCGTGATCGCCCTCAGGCTCCGCCGAGAATGTACTATCTCTGAGTGTCAATATGGATTTCAGCCAGGAGCAGGCACTACGGACGCCATTTTTGCCCTCAGAATTTTGATGGAGGCACACAGGGAAAAGAGGAGAGCTCTGCATGTGGCATTCTTAGACCTGCAGAAGGCCTTTGACTGTGTGCCACGTCAGTGTATCTGGTGGGCACTGCGATCCAAAGGGATCCCTGAATGGGAACGGGAGGTCACTGGTGTGGTCTGCGATCGCAGAATACCGCCCAAACTCAAGGGGCTGATATACAAGAGCATGATCCGACCAGTTTTTCTATACGGCAGCGAATGTTGGCCAGCATTGTCTCGGCACACTCAGGAGCTTCACGTAACGGAGATGAAGATGCTGAGGGGGATGTGTGGCGTTACTCGGGCTGACCGCATACGCAACACATTCATTCGAGGTAGTCTTGGGGTCCGTGACGTAGCGGATAAGCTCCAAGAGATGGTATGGCCACGTTTTGCGCCGGCCTAAGACCTACGTCGGAAGAAAATGCCTTGATATGTCTGTCCCTGGATTAAGACCCCCCGGACGCCCAAGGAAGCGATGGCTGGACGTCGTGACGCACGACATGAGAGCCAATGGACTAACCACTGAGGATGCTCAAGACCGTGCAAAGTGGAGTAGACTGAGTAGGAAAGCAGACCCTGGCAATAGGCTGGGATAATGCTAAGTGGAAGAAGAAGAATTTAAATTCTAATTTTTAGTAAAATATTTTAAAGATTTGGTTTTTTTTTGATCCTACGCTGCCACCGTACTTAATTAGTATACAATTATGGCCTACAGTAAATATACAATGCGTCTAGTGTGGTTAATTGGAACTGTTTATTGTTTAAAATAGTTTTGTAAACACCTTTTATTTTTTGTGAAAACAAATAACTGACCTGATGATGCTAGGATACACAACTCTTCAGTAATTAGGAGGTACGAGAATAATTCTTCAAATATTATATTGTTGTAAGGTGGACAATACAAACAACTCCAAACTGCAAATTCTTGCTTGCCCATATTAATTTCTATACCAAAGACAATAAACAACCAAGTTTAATATTTAACCGATTTCAAAAGGCACCTCCTCCTCCGCTTTAAGCGGTTAAAAATTAAGACGATGGTATGTTTGATACGCGATTACTCCCCCCAACTACGAATAAATATTGATATTATTTTGTATGCTACAGTCTTGTTTTTAAGCTATGTCCCATATAAATGAAATAAATATATATATATAGAATGTTTTGGTTTGAGTGAGTTATTATCTATAAAATGGTTTAACTTTTAGTATTATTAGCGTTTAGTATTTTTTTAAGACCTAAAAAGCACAACACATAAAACGTTTCCAAAGGTATTTTTTCTGAATGTATATCCTCAGCCACCGATATCAATAATTCTAGATAAATGAATCTATATGGAATAAGGAAAGAAAGTAAGGCACTTTCTTTCCTTATTCCATATAGATTCAATAGATTCAATAGTTATTTTAAAATAATGTGTTGAATTGTTGTTATAAATAATTTGATGAAAGGTCGTCGTGAAGTATGAAAAATATGTAAATGGCACCTTGACAAAAGAATCTGAGCATGACGGAAGATAAAGAAGTGTAGCCTTCAATAATGTTGTTTAGTATTTTCATATAACAATATAACTGGGTAGAATAACTTAAAATTTAGGCCTAATTTCCATGATTAGAGTACCTTTTACCTACCTTATTCTGAATTATATTTATATTTAGATCTCGATGATCTAAATATAAATAATGGGTTGGGGAAAAAGAAATTCATTATTTTTGCGTGAAATTCGGGAAACTATTTAAGATGCTTCGGATTGTCCGATTTGAGTCAAATAAGCGCCGTTTTTTGATACAATTTGTCGCCATTTTAAAGGTAATCCCCTTTCGCAGAAGCCTTGGTCCTTATTGGCGAAAAACTCTAATAATCAATTTTCACAATCTTCTCTTGATCCTAATTTCTTTGCGCTCAGGAAGTTTTGCAATGCGAGAAAAAGGTGGTAATCGCTTGGTATCAGGTCCGGACTATATGGTGGATGCATTAAAACCTCCCAACCAAGCTCCCGAAGTTTCTTGCGAGTCACTACAGACGTATAGGGCCGAGCATTGTCCGGATGGAGCAGAACACCTCTTCTGTTGGCCAATTCTGGCGGTTTCTGGTCAATCGCTAGTTTCAAACGGTCCAGTTGTTGACAGTACAGATTTGAATTTCGTGTTTGGCCATACGGAAGCAACTCATAATGAATGATGCCTTCAAAGTCTCACCAAATACACAGTAGAACCTTCCTGGTTTGGCAACCGTTTAAGCTGCTTCACCACGCTTTGACCACAATCGTTTTCGCACGATATTGTCGTATGTGATCCATTTTTCATCCCCAGTCACCATCCGTTTAAGAAATGGGTCGATTTCATTCTGCTTAATCAAGGCTTCGCAAATGGAAATTGATCCAATATGTTTTTTGGTGTTAATTCGTGCGGCACCCAAACATCGAGCTTTTTTTTGTATCCATCTTTGCGCAAATGGTTTAAAACTGTTTTATGGTCGATATTTAGCTCCTGGGTGATGCTGCAACTACTAACATGCCGGTCAACTTCGATTTTTTCGATGATTTTATCGACATTTTCGACTATGGACCTGCCTTTGCGAGGTGCATCTTTAACATCAAAATTACCTGAATGAAACCGACGAAACCAAAATTGCACGTAATTAGCTTTTAAGGTATCAGCACCATAAACACCATTCACGATTTCAGCAACCTGGCTTGCATTTTCACTTTTGTCAAAGAAAAACTGTAAAATATACCGAATTTTCTCTCTGTTGGTCTCCATTTTTAACGGCCTGTAATTCACGACAGAATGGAACAAGGGAAAAACAATTGAAGATGTTTTTAGTGTGAAGATCACCTTGACATCGAGCATAAATTTGAAATTGTTTGATAGATGCTTTTCGAGATATTCATCACTAAAGCCACCTACCGAGAAAATAATGGATTTCTTTTTCCCCAACCTATTATATTTATTTTCAGTACCCAGAACTTGAGAAGACTCATGTGTGACTTATGGTGGGCAATTCCGAAAGCACAAGAACCAACTAATCCTCTGTGCAGAGACTCCTGTAAGAATCCACTTCCGAATTTAAAGAATTTATTTTTTAATTTAATTTTACTTAAAAATGTATCTTGCGAGATGAAAATAGATCTTTCTCCTTCCTTTTTTTCCTCGAAGAACTCGATTACCCTTGTGAGTATACCTGCGTTAGTGTCGGAACTAGACCAGATTAATTGGGCAATTAATGTTATGGCAATGTTAATGCTACAATCAAAATTATCTGATGATGCAGAATTCTAGACGAGTTTTCTCCAGCATCTCCAGCAGCAATTGAGGGATAAAAAAGAGATATTGGTACAAAAAATCTTCAGTAAAGTTAATATGCACTGCGAAATGGCTATTATGTGTTAAATAAAAATGTTGGTGTTAATACTATTTTTGTTATTTTTTTAAGGACAAAGCATCGATCAATCTTTCCAAATTATGATTTAGTCAAAACTTTTCTACAACTATATACTGTTTTATATAAACGCGTAAGTATCCTACGCCTGACTGCAAACACAATAGTTACTACCCTCCCAGTTTTACCCTCAATTGAGAGAGACAGTTCTTTCCTCTATCGCGTTCTGTAGCTCATCAATTGCTTGAGTTCCGCGGAAACCTTAGTACGCAGGGGCTTAAAATGTGTTAGTTGGCTTATACGAGTAGCGTTCAGGTCATATAAACCGAGTGACGGTCGAGGGATAAGAACTTTTAGAAAAAAAAATTAAGTCCTACTAAACTTTAAATTTAGTATTAACAGTGTTTCATATAGTTCCCTCATGAAACTGTTAATTAAAATTCTAATTAATCTGAATCTGAATATTATTACAGCAATAATTAATGAAATGCTAAGCTACGAATTAAATTATACAAATTACAATACTTATATATGTTTTTTTATTTTTTTTAGTCTTCACACCTACGTCAGCGTGAAACTGAAAAAAAATCAATTGTTTAATTTATCTATATAAGAATCATCTTATTATTTTAGACCGATGAGGGATTTTTGTTAGAGTACAAAAGGTCAGCCATGTTGATTCTGTGGCATATGAAAAGGTGGTCAACACACGTGGTAATATAATTTTATGAATAAATGGCTCGAAACAGTCACAATTAAAGTCTAAGCTATCGGTGGGGGTGGAAATTAGTAATCAATTAAATCTGATGTTATTATTTAGTAAATAATTTATAATAAGATAATATATTTTCATTTCTTGTGGTATATTATATGATAATAAATATGTGAATTTATTGTCATTTGAGTTTCATGTAGAATAGATACCATCGTATGTAATAATTATATTTAAATGAGCTACTTTCTGGCGTTCTGCAGTAGAACTGTCTTCCAAGCCAGTAGTAGTTTTATGTTCATTAGAATATTTAAAATTGCTTGCCAAAGTGTATTTGAATAAAGAATATCTTATTGATCTTTATGTAGAATATATTTACAATTCTTATATTCTACAAAAATAATATTTTAATATAATAAAATAAGAACAATACCTATATGAAATTATTTTATTTTATTGCTTATATTCATTAAAGTATTCATATTTCTATAATAATAATTAATTCTAAATTAAAATTACTGTAATTGTATAGTTTTGAGCAAATCTTTTTATACCCTTACATGACAAAATATGATGAAACTTATTTATTAAGTTAAATATGTAAAATTGCTTTTGTTTATTTTCTAGGCGCTGCTCAATTTCTAAAATATAAAAATAATAATAATATACAATAATATCTTTATTATGTACTTTGTAAATATTATAAGATCTCATATCCTTAATTATTAATTGATAATTGTATGATAATTTACCTACCTATACCTGTTATATATAAAAGCTCCATTTATAAAAATGAATTCATTTCATCCAGTTTATGTCACAACAATTTAAATATTGTTTGTAAAAATTTCTATTTTTATTATAAAAGACTTATTTATGTTGTGTATATAAATTATATTGTGGTTAACAAGATTATTTAAATAATATATTCATTTATCATCTATATTAGTCAATAGAGAGCTGTCTAAAAGAACCGTCGATTCCAAATAGCTCGTCATAGTTCGTTGGCTTCCCAGGTCGAAGCGATTCGTTTGCCTTAATATTTTCCTGTTCTTTGAACCAATCTGCATAGTCTGCTAACTTCGTCATCCATCCTTCTGTAATTAAAAAAAATATATTTTTTTCATTCGGTATTTTTATACAACAAATTAAATATGCCTCATGTTTTTTGAGTTTCACACTTCATCACGCATTTAGCAGGCCTGGCAGTCCATAATGCGGACCTAGTGGGCCTAGTCTTTATACATTAGGTCTTTACTGAACTGCGTAGTACTCCACTTTCCGCTCTAATACGAGACGATGTATTTTGATTGTTAAATTGTCTTACCAGAGCGAGAAAATTAAAATAATTGATTTCCTCACTCACGTCAACCAATCGGAAATCATCAGTTACACATATAAGAGAAAGTAGTATATTATTCGTTTTACACTTTGTAATCAACTCACCTTGTAATCGGAATGTTTTTTTATAATTTTAATGTTGTCAGTGTAATTAAGTTTTATATTTACAAAAATGTATAATTAGCTATAGTGTACTCATATTATTTAATTTTACTTACTATTTACTTCTTCTATGGAGCATCCATTGCCACCGTACTCTTGTGGCAGCATGTCCTTAGGTACATACTCGTGTAATGTGCTAATGTCAGAGTGAATAAAGATCTGGAAAGTAGAACAAAAATCTTATATTTATAATTTCTATGCAATTTAAGTATGTTTTTTCGTAATATAGGTACTATGACAGTATAAGAAACTTATTATTTATCTATGGATAACTTAACAATAGAGAATACTTATAAAATAAATATATCGAAACTTAGGTAAGCAAGGTAACCGAGAAGAAAGCCAATCCATAACCGCCAAATATATTCAGAAGCATAACTTTAACATAACTTTGTCATGATATTTAATTCTTTTTGTTTTATATTCCACAATTTTTCCAGAAAGCAGTGTAGCTAGAGAACCTAGTATCAAACATTCAATCGAATTAATCAAAGTAGAATTATTCTCATGGAGTGTGAATTTCAAGCCCCCACCCCTAAAGCCTCCACCCCTTAGGCCTCCACCCGTCTAAATAAAGAATGAAATGGTGGACGTGGGGTGGTTACAGTTCCATGCAATTCATGTTCGCCTGGTACTATTTGTATTGATCGTTACTACGACTATCTTTGTCTTACTTGTTGCATAAATAAATAAAACAAAACACTATGCCCATACTGTTAGAACTCTTTTATGGACATGACGCCCTGGTAGTTGATGTTTTTGGTGCGGGAGTAAAGAGAGGGATCTCGAGAGAAAATAATCGAGCCCTCGAAACACGTAAATGTAGTAAGTAATATTTTCAATGGGCATAAATAATGTATGTACGTTTTAACGAACATAAAATGGAGTTTCCAATTTTTTATTGCTTTTATATTTGTTTGCGTCTTAAACTTACTTATTAATAATTAAAATAGATAATAAATCTGTTAAATTTTCAATAATTATGTCATAAAATATAAAATTCCATATAAAAAATAAGGATATGTAAAAACGAACTTCTAGAAAAACATATTTTCTTTCCTTAATGTGAAATAAAACTTTGAAAACTAAAAAAATATGTTAAGTTACTCGCTCATTACTTAGCACTGCATATTTTTATTATTTTGCTTACAAATGGTAATTTTTATAAATATCAATATTACTATAGTTGGTGGCTACATGAATATGTATGTAGCCTTATTTATTTACTTACAATAAAAAATATAAATAAGTACACAACGTTTATGCACAAGTTATGTATTTTAGGCCACTAATAGAGCATAAAATTAATTATTGATTTCTTAAGTACATAAAGAAATAAGATTCAAGAGAAAGCTACTAGAAATCAATTACAATAGTTTTGAAATGTGCACACACAATAGTGCATTTTGTACGTGAGTGAAAATTTATTGGCAAGAAGCGTAAAAATTACTATCAGAATTAAATCCTGAAAATCTATCGTCTTCTTCATCTTTGGTATCGTGTACTTTATTATTTGCTATTATTTATCGATCTGTATATGACGTCCATACTATAATAACATATTTTTATGTCAGATCCATTAGTTCAGGAAAAAATCCGTGACTCCGCCCAGGGGAGGTCTTATAGAAAGGGACGCAAAACATTTTAGTCCAAGGTCTGAACGTAAATAACATCATCTTAAATGTATAGTATTTTTGGTATTTTGTAATACGTATATCTATATTTTGTTTATATCTATATTTTGTTTGTTTTTAGAGCTGCTTTGAAACATATCAAATTAATTTCTAAAAACAGTCAAGTAATTGGTTTGGAGGTCACTACAATGAAGTCTATTAATAGTTAGTCCAACGTAGATTTAAGTAAATCATTACTCTACCTTTATTTTAAACAAATATTGTGCATCTCTATTTTTTTTATAAATGTTGAAATTTTTTTGTATCTGCATCATTGGGCAACAATGACCGAATTGATTATATATGTTTAAAGCATCCTGAATGTCTTATAAAGATTTTGATTAGAAGAGAACTGATATAATGATTTACATCATCATTTTATGTATAGTTTAGCTAGTAATGTTCTTTTGGTAGAGTCCGTCAGTATTGTGGCTCTATATAGTAGCAATAGATAATAAGGTTAGTCATTTATTTTTAATCATTTTCACATTTTCTTACAGATAAAATTGTATTAATTCTATGAAATATGAAAGTTTAATATTATTAGCCAAATCGTAGTCTTTGATGATAACACAACCGCCTCCTACACTATTCGTTAATTTGCGGGAGTTGAAGCAATTTGAACTGCTTATTCGGTTATGATGTCCTAGTATTCAATGTTTTGAATTGGGGGATACGGTGGTAATTAAAAGTTTGCCATCCACAGACATGAACTACCCATGTATATATTGTTACTACATTTTCTGCTGGGACGATTGTATGACGTATAATACAGTCGTCTCAATCGCCTGTTTTACTATGATCTCCTGGTGTTCAATGTTTTGAGTTGGGGGATACGGTGATAGCAAAAGGTTTTGTATCAAACAAATAAAATAATAAATGATACTTTCTTTTTCTAATGTGGAGGGAGGTCTATATGTGGTCTCTATATCAATAGTTATGACATCCTAGTATCCTTCCTTGGAGATGTAAAATACAGTAACGAAAAAAGTTTTACAGTGGAAAAATCAATGATGTACCGTTAGTTAATTTTGCAAAAGCTTGTAGTGGGAAGTCTGTACGTAGAGACAATTTTAAACTACCTTAATATGAAACCGTTCTATCAAATCCCTCAGTGTTTGAGAAACCTTGTAAAAAAAGGTTACTCGTGAAAAAAATGGCTAACTACTGATAAATAAATGTATGTACTAATTATTCTTAGTGAATTCGTTATTGGGGAGATTGTACAATATACATACCTGAAATTGGAATCACCTGTTTTGTTATGGTATCCTAGTATTCAACGTTTCGATGTGAGGGATACGGCGATGAAAATAGATTAGTCCGTATTTTTATGTTTTAGTAAATTTCACGCTAGGAAGGTTGTACATAGGGATAATTATTATTATTATATCTTAGTATCCATGTTTCCAAGTGCGGGATACGGCAATGCAAAATTATTTGAAATAATTTTATTTTTTTATTAATTAAAATAATTGTCTTCATCACTGTAATTCTTCGTAAACATCGTATTGGGAAGGCTGTACATATAGACAACATAAATTACCTGTTACGTTATGTTATACTGGTAGTTGACGTTTCAATGTGCGGGATACAGCGAATAGCAAAGATTTTATCATAATGGGAGCTTTTATATTTTTTGGCTAAGAAAGGTAACGTTAAGTATTATATTGTAGGATACAGTGATGCAAAAAAGTTTGTCCGTAGATACTGAATGTTATGTACATTTTTTTTATAAATTGTTATGAACTAGGAAGATTGTAAAATAAGTAATTTTCTATAATTGTTTGTTCTGTTACAATAAGATATTACGGATTACTAATGTAGGATACAGTTTTGCATATACATAGTTATAACCCACTTAAGGATTAAATGTATTGTCGTAAAAAATAAACATATGACATACATAGGCAGAGGGAACCGTAGGAACCTAGTGTTAAGAAACTCCGTTCCCTACTTTCCGCCTTTCGAGCCATTGCATGTTGAGTGGCGGAACTCAAAGCTGCCTTAATTAAATAATAAGGAAATCTTTATAAAAGTACAATTGCCCACAGCCTTTATGACCGGAATGATTCAAAATCTAATATATTTTTTTAAAGTATAACTAAGGAAATAAAAACACTTCAATAAAAATATACATTTTTTAAGGTTGTTTTTTAAGGTATCCTAGCGATCTACTTACTGTGCTATACGTTCTAAAGCAACGTCAAAACTTATTTATATCAAATAAAAATTTCTAATAAAATCTAAATAAAATTATTTAATTATAATCATATTCGTATTTTATGTTCTTATGTTCTTATGGATATTTCTATTATTGAAGTGAAACTTGATTTAAAAATTAGTGTGTCAAAGAAGTTTTACTTCGGACATATTTATACGTTCACCCACCCACCAATCTTGACAATATCCGCCAATACAGTATTATTATGAGTGTTGCCAAGTAGCCAATTAAAATTAACCAATTATAATCTTACTAAAGTATTAATGGCCAGTCCCAATTAAAATTAACAAATTTTTATCTTACTAAAGTATTAATGAGTCACGGAACTAAAATAAAATGCAATGTTTTAAATCGATCCACGAGACGTCCCAACTCTATCAGTTTCTAAAATGAATACACTATTTCATATTACATAATTGATGATAACATAAAAAAAATTTGCTCTGTAGCTGCTATAGTTTGTCAACTTAAGCTCTATATTTTCATCGATTTTCCATTTCAAGGGGAGGAGCTAAATGCAAGAACGAAATGGCCGACGTGGGGTGGTTATGATTCCATTCAATTCATGTTCGCCTGGTACTATTTGTATTGATTACAACATACGACTAATAACGTCATAGTTATGCTACGTCATAGTTATGCTAAGTCACGTACGTAAAATAAATACTACAAGCGTATGTTGTTGTATAATGCTTGTGTGAATATGATGCCCTGGTACCGGATGTTTTTATTGCGGGAGTCAATACGAGAAAGGGGATGATGCCATTTTTGCCATCTCACCATTTTTGTATAAATTAGGTCTTTGGCCCTTTCCAAAAAACAAAAGAGTTTTGTATTTTGATTTCCAGATCGAGTGCAGTTGTAGTGTTTAGCTGGTTTCTCACGAAATTAAAGATTCGAGAAAGAATACTTTATAGAGGAATATAAAAGGCTTTTCTATAAGAATTCTACTAGACAAATTGGGTGAATTTGTTTTAAAATAGTCAGCAAGGCATTGCTGTAGCGGACTCATTTCTACCGTTCAATCTGCACCACTCCCTCACTTCTTTCTGTGTGAAAAGGCTACTATGCCAAATGTCATTGCTAGTTGAACGGGCTCCATAATGACTCCGCTCCGCTTACTAGACCTAACTGAGTGAGTTCTGTCAGTCAGTCAGTCCTTTCCGCCCAACTATTTGTTAGTGGGAATACAAGTATGCAGTTTACTCTTGCTAGTCCAACGTAGTCCTGGGACCGTCTCGCTCGCGGTGGAAACACACGTATAAAATTTCTTTTCGCTACTAAGTCGTAAAAAGCCCTTTACTCATACCACTTCTGAACAATGATAGTAGCATTGACATTCTCCTTGGCAGGTATGTCATGGGCCACGTAAAATATACAACTTTTTTCAAACCTTCAGGAGAAAATCACGTGCACAATAAGTACCATAGCAACTTAACTATAGTCAACTAGCCCTATATCTGAACCCTTTATTAAAGTGCTCAGAGGATTAAGGGCTAGACCATAAAGGATTCAGATCGTCACCCTGGAAGATTGATTTTTGCTCTTGTTCCTTATCAACTCAGATGCTGCAAAAATATCTTTCTCCCCTAGAAGATAAAATATTAAAAGATATACCAACCATAAAAACTCTATCATAATTCACTAATGGGTAACGATCTAAATTAGTAAATATATTTTGCTACATTTATCTTTTCTAGTAATAATTCATACTCTCGTCTAAAATATAATCTATCTTTATTTATCGATCTGCATATTTTTTTATTGTGTCTACGGTGTTATAACGTATTTTAATGGCGGATACAGTAGTTCAGGAAAACTTCGGTGACTCCGCCCAGGGGCGGTCCTATGAAGTGGCCTGCAAAATGGAATAGTCTGAGGTCTGAACATAAATAACGTAATGTTAAAAGTATTCATGTTTTACAAGTATTATTTAAGTTTATTGACAACTACTCAACCTAGACGCTATACTATTTTACACGGTCAGTCCACAGCTGAGGTCAGTTTTACTAAAGCCTAACAACAATTTAACATTAATAAAATTCTATAATACACGCTCCACGGTCAGTCGAAAGAATTGTGGAAATGTCCGACTGCTTTCAATTTTGGATTAAAACGACAGTCGAGAATTATTTTATAAGTGTCTTTTAATCTGTCAAAGAGATACTTGGTGTCCACAAATATCTCCAAGTTCGGCTGAATTGGTGTGAACTGTGAAGACATTTTTTTATTCTACATTTTTTATAAATAATTTCTTAGTTTGAGGTGCACGTATAGTGTAAAAAAAATGTTATAAAAAAAAATATCGAAGTAACTATAAAGTAGACGACTACTAGCTTTCTACAGTTGCCTCTTATGCTATTCGTTAATTTGTGTAGGTTGATGCAAATTGAACCAGTCGGTTCGATATGATGTCCTAGTATTCAATGTTTTGAGTTGGCGGATACAGTGACGACAAAAGTTTGACATCCGCACACCTTGGAGCACAAATAAATAAATTGTTTTAATAAATTATCTGCTGGGAACACTGTAAATCGATTCAAATAGAAGCGCTTCGTATCTATGATTGTCTAGTATTCAATGTTTTGGGTTGGGGGATACAGTGATGACAAAAGTTTGACGTCCACACACTTTGGCGCTCGAATAAATAAATAGTTTTAGTAAATTGTCACCTGGGAACGCTGTATATTGATTCAAATAGAACTGCTTCGTATTTATGATTGCCTAGTATTCAATGTTTTGAGTTGGGGAATACAGTGATGACTAAAGTTTAACATCCGCATACCTTAGAGCAGGTATAAATATTTTTTTTTGTAAAATGTTAGCGGGGAACACTGTATATCGATGCAAATAGAATCGCTTCGTATCTATGATTGCCTAGTATTCAATGTTTTTGGTTGGGGGATAGAGTGATGACCAAAGTATTAATAATAACATCGAAACAGACAAGTGACAGACAGTGAGGTCTGTACATAGACGGTTATTGCATCACTTCTATAGTCATGAGATCCTAGTATTATCTGTTTTGAGGTGTAGGGTACGGTGGCGAAAAAAGGTTTGTGGTTAAAATAAATTGTTATAAAGATAATAAATAAAATTATTATAAATGTTATATAAAATTATTATAAATAAAGATGTTATAAATAATAAAATTGTTAAAAACTTATCATTGAGAAGACTATGCATACTAAATTAATCACGTATGTCATTTCGTGTCAATCGTGTAAGTCATTTCGATGTGAGGGATACGGCGATGCAAAAAGGTTTGTCTTGGACTTTTCAATTCTTAGTAAAATTTACGTTTAATTTTCGTTTATTTGTACATACGGAAAATTCAAGCCTCTTATTATTTAATGATATCCGAGTATCCAATATTTCGATATGAAGGATACGGAGTTGAAAACTGATATAGTCCTCGGACGTAGTATGGTCTTAATATATTTCTTGGTAAACTTCACCTTGGGGAGGCTGTACATAGAGAGAGGCATTTCAAACTACATCCGTCCTGTTATGCTATCCTAGTATTACACGTTTCAATGTGCGGGATACAATGATGCAAAAAGGTTTTCATCATAGCATCAAGCATCTTTGCATCAAGCATCTTTGCCATTTAAGTTTAGAAGACCATGCTTAATGAAAAAAAATTGAGCACTTAATCTCTTATAATATCCTGGTATCTATACATGGGGAAATGGAGGAATCGGTGTTGCAAAAAATTTGTCCTTGTTTTTATTTCAGTAAGTAAATATTTAGGAGAAGACTGTAACTATCTAGATATATCTATACAATACATATAAATAAAATTAGCGTGTCTGTTTGTGATATAAAAATAACTGTTTTTTTCAAGTACATTTAGTTATTGACACGTTACTAAAACAAATATATATATATACTATAAATATATATACTATATTTTATACCATACGTGAAAAATGTTATTTCGTGTCCGTCTGTCTGTCTTTCCGTTTGTCCAGGCTAATCTTCAAAACGGCTGTACCGATTTATATGGAACTTTTACGGGAGGACAGAGGAAGTCGTGGAGCAAAATATAGGCTTTTATCCCCGAATTCCCACGTAGTAGAGGTTAACGCGGGAAAATCTGCAATGACCGCGCGGCGAGTACCTTTCGCCCTAATAATATTTAGCGTATAAAATAAATGATAATTTATATTTACATATACATCATTTTAATTAATTATATATACAATACATGTAAGTATCATTAGAATCAGTCAGGATCATCAATCAGGCGGGCCAAGCCGGAAATGGGTCAGTAGATAAATAAATCACATGACCTCATATAGACATATCCAACCACCAGCTTACGGTGAATAGGATACTGTAATGCAATAAGGTTTGTTCAATAGAAACTTGAAGTTTTTATTTGAAGTATGGAAGGCTGAGTACAGGGTTTTTTTTATTTTTATTAATAATTATCGTGTATATTAATTATGTGACGGTTTATTTACACACAGGGCATATTAATTAATACATTTTAGTGCCCGAGGTGACTATGACCGTAGTTATGGGTTGTTGGTTTTGTTGGGTTTTTTGGTTGGATTTATTTAGGTTTAGGTTTTGGTTTTGGGTTACATAGAAACAACTAAAAAACGCAATAGTTGTTGAGATTAGCGCGTTACACCAAACAAACTCTATTACAGAAGTATAGATGTATTATAAAGTAACATTTTATAACTACATATATATATATATATATATATATATATATATATATATATATATATATATATATATATATATATATATATATATATATGTATATATATAAATCATTTGGACACAAAGTATATATATTTATAATCGATTTAAAAATATTGTATTGATTATTTTAAAAATAAACATTATATGATAAAAGTTTGAATTTAATTATTTTTACTGATTAGTAAAGTAATATTATATTTTTATATGTTTTTATGCTATTTTTTATGTTAAATTTAATTAAAAACTCACTCTCTTTTTTATCTTCTCCTTTAAAAATGGCTTGACAATATTTATGACGGTCTCAACCACTGGTGACGTGTTCAAAATGTGAACTTCCTTCAACTTGATTGGATACGCTTCCTAAAATCATAAACACACCCAGAACCTCTTAATAATAATTAACGAACTAGAGCAGATTACTATTTAATTTGTGTTTATATACCAACATCGAAAGGCTTATTAAAAACGTTCCATTAATATCGATAAAAAAAAAATATATTCAATATATTTTCAATTGAAATTATAGTATTATGGAACAAATAATGACAATTTTGTCGCTATCGTGGGGCAATGGTACAGCGTGTGACTGTAAGCGCTAAGATTGTGAATTCGAAATTTTGTGGACAAATAATAAAAATAAAAACTTATGAAGCTAGCTACCTGTACACATATGAAGAATTTTTTTATGGCTGAGGGAGATATTTTCGCTAAATGAGCAGGTGTGACAACTGAAGCATCCAAAACGTATATATCTCCGCCAACACCTTCAAGTTCTTCTTTGAGGCGAACATCTCCTATCATTAATGCAATTTTGAAGATATTATTCAGTTGATCGGCGTCCATGTTCTTGTCGAGTCCTGGAATTAAATATTTAATAAAATTAATGGTCATATTTCAAGAACATTTCAAATTTTGCTTTGGATATTCTAGAATAGGTGATGGTGAACATAAAATATGTCGGTACTCGGGCTATGGTACGTGCTGAAATATATTATATATTTAAATTATAACAACCTTATATATATTTTCTTCTTCTTGGCATTAGTCCCGGCTTTTGCCAGGGTCTGCCTTCCGACTAAGCTTACTCCACTTTGCACGGTCTTTAACATCCTCAGTGCACAATCTTCTCTCATGTCTTGCGTCACAACATCCAGCCATCGCTTCCTTGGGCGTCCGGGTGGTCTAACTCCAGGGACAGACATGTCAAGGCACTTCCTTCCGACATAGTTCTCAGATCAGCGCATAACATGGCCATACCATCTCAGGCAACGCTCTTGAAGCTTTTCCGCTACGTCACGGACCCCAAGACTACCTCGAATGAATGTGTTGCATATGCGGTCAGACCGCGTAACGCCACACATCCATCTCAGCATCTTCATTTCCGTGACGTGAAGCTCCTGAGTGTGCCGAGATAATGTTGGCCAACATTCGCTGCCCTATAAAAGAACCGGTCGGATAATGCTTTTGTATATCAGTCCCTTGAGCTTGGGCGGTATTCTGCTATCGCAGACTACACCAGTGACCTCCAGCCATTTGGCCCAGGCAGCTTTTATACGGGCATGTATGTCGTGATCGATGCCTCCAGACTCATGCATAACGGATCCAGGTACCTGAACTTCTCCGACTTAACGGCTTGCTCAGGCCCGATATGGACGGTGCTCGAGTCCGGGTGCGCACAAGCCATGTACTCGGTCTTCGACACATTTAGTTTGAGACCACCGTTCTCAAGCGCACCCTTCCAGGTGTTCACTTTACGCTCCAGCATCATTCGGTTCTCGTCGATGAGTACTATGTCATCGGCATACATCATCAGCCATGGAGGCTGGCATTGGATGTGAGCTGATACAGTATACAGCACTACATTGAATAAGAACGGACTAAGAGCTGAGCCCTGGTGAACCCCTACTCACTGTAATAATCACTGTAATCGGGAAGGGCTTGGTGCTCCTGACCACTGAAGCGGAGTCGTTGTACATATCTCTGATAACCCCAATATAGGCTTCAGGGATCCCCTTGGATCGCAATGCCCACCAGATACACTGACGTGGCACACAGTCAAAAGCCTTCTGCAGGCCCAAAAGGGCCACATGCAGAGCTCTCCTTTTTTTCCTGTAAGCCTCCATCAAAGTTCTGAGGGCAAAAATGGCGTCCATAGTGCCTGATCCTGGTTGAAACCCATACTGAGACTCAGAGATAGTACATTCTTGGCGGAGCCTGAGGCGGATTATGCGCTCGAAGAGCTTCATGGTGTGGCTCATAATCTTAATGCCCCTATAACTACCGCAATCTTGTACACTGCCCCTTCCTTTGTAAATAGGGATAATAAAGCTCTGCCGCCACTGATGTGGCATCTTTCCAGTATTCAAGATACGGCTAAACAGGTCAGTAAGTATAAGCACACCAAGAGAGCCCAACGATTTCCACGTCTCGATGGGGATGTCGTCAGGTCCTACCGCATTTCCGTTCTTCATGCGTCGAAGACAATTACGAGTTTCGTCACGGGTTATTGGAGCAACAAGTCCGAGGTTAGGAGATAATTCAGGAGGAAGACTACAAGACTGCTGAGTATTCAGCAGCTCCTTAAAGTAGCTTCTCCATCTCTCCTTCACAGATGCATGACTACAAAGCAACGTGCCCCGAGAATCTCTGACGCAGAGACATTTTGTAATATCCTGCGTCGCTTTATCTCGAGCACGAGCCAGTTTGTATATGAGCTTCTGCCCCTCCACAGTTTCAAGTTTATGGTACAATGGCGACAAACTTTCTCTGCGGGCTCTGGCTATAGCTCTTTTGCTGGCCCGTTTCGCTGCTATGTACTCCAGTCTGTCTTCAGGAGAGTTGGAATGCTGCCACTCTTTAAACGCAGCCTTCTTTTCCTGAACAACGCCCTGCACCTGGTCATTCTACCATCATGTCTCCCTATCGATGGCACGCCCACTCTTAGTAACACCAAGAACTCGTTTGCCCGCCTTCGTTTGTTTGCTGAATGAGCTCGATCCCATGCTCAGCAACTCATGCTCATATATATATATGTGTGCTCATATATATATACTCATGCTCATATATATACATGCTCATATATATATATATATATATTCAGAGGGAATCGAGTGTTAAGATTATCACTCATTTATAGATTTAGAGACATTTTGTGAATGGCGGGATTAAGAGCTGCGCTTTGTCAATTCAAACGAGGAATACACAAAAACAATTAAAATATAAATAATTTAAATACGTTCTACACAACTACCACGCTTACAACCAGTGTACGACTGTTCCACTGCGCCACGTTGGAGTTGATATTATTATCAATTAGCATTGTAAGTCTCTAGATATAATTAAGTAAGTACAAGTAACCATAATAATTTAGAAATATATAAAATATATATATGTAATAAAATATTTGATCTATTTAAAAATTTATTTTAATACTAAAAAATTATATAATTATTCCACTGAGTTTTCAACAAAAAAAAGCGTATTATTAACCTCTTATTAAGTCGTTAAATTAAAATTATCTACGTTTAATATTCGCGCGAGACTAACAATCGTTTTTATAATCATGAAGAGTTTTTATATTTATATAATAAGCATAAGCATTGGCATATTGAATCTTTTTATACATTGCCAGAGCTAAATATGAGTTAAAAATATGAAATTTCAGAGAAGACACGAATATCTCCTGAAGTTTGTAGCATGCATGATCGTACTGAGAGATGACAAAACATAAAATAATTATTTATAGCCAGCTAGCTAGCTTTTACTTGCGGCTTGGTCCACGTGGTCAAATGTGAATAACTATTAATGTCATACATAATGACCCGTGACACAAAAATATGTGCCCAGGGTCACTGAGCGCAGGTACAGTAGTTTACATCGAAAGGATGATGACATGATGTAATGTGTACTACAGTATTACAGACAAATGGACAGTCGAACACAAAATAACAATTCAAACCAGTAGTTACAGCAAATAGCGCGTTCAACCAAACAGTGTTGTTAAACAATAAAAAATGTAAGTAAAGAAGACGATCAATATAAATGTAATATTTCTAAATAAATATATTAAAGATTTTTGCTAAACGTTTTGTTAAATACTTATAGGTTCAAATCCCAGAATACTAGACAAAAACAGAGAGAAGAAAACAGAATATTATTTGTTTTTATAACTAGATATATGTATATTATATATGTGTATATGTATGTATGTATAATTACCTCGACATATTGTGACCCGACGACCGTTTGACGTCAATCCTGGCAGAGGAGCGCCTTGTCTACAATAAAACGAAATTTAAAATGAATACAATAACATATTGTTAATGTTTTTTTTTTTTTAATTTTTAAATACGTTTGGATACCAGCCTGTATGAAGCATAGTTACAAAATAGTTTATTATATACCCTATACTATATGAATATTAATAATTATTTAAGATCAAATTCTCTCAATATATTTATATATAAAAATTCATATATTTCACAAACTCGCTAGAATGAATGACTCAAATCTAAGAATAACAGGTGTAAGGTTACAGTGGGGTTAATTTTTTTTAAGTCAATATACTTGACAGCTATAACTATATTATTTATTTGTGACAATGATATTTTTGAAAAAAATTGACGTGCTATTATTAAAATATAATAATTTTAAAAGTTAACTCTTAACATTACTTGAATAAAGGGGTGCAAAGAATAATACAACTCTACATAATATTAAGAATCAACCAATCAATTAATCAATCAAAAACTCATTATTAAATTAAAAAAAAAATAATAGAACGGCATAAACACATATTATTATAGTATAATGCCACTAAAATGTATTTAATTTTTTTTTTTTAATATTTACATTTGTTTTAAATCTTAAAATTGACATTCTATTACGTTCATAGCTGCATCAAATACAGTTACAAATATATGATTATGAAACTTTAATTATACATTAATTTCCACTTTGAACGTATGAAAAGCGTTATCGTATTTATAAGGAATAAGGAATATTACAAGTGTTCCTCAGTTAGGAAACTATGATGATTTCGGCTACACTGTCAACAGCTTGCGAAATTTGGCCATACATAGAAGGTTAAAGCACTTAAAAATAAAGCGGACTCCGTATTTACTTACGCTTTAGCAATAATATCGCATAGGTTTGGCTTAGTCACGTCTCTGTTGGTAAAGAATTCAGGGCAAGCTGTTCTCATTGTGAAGTACATGTCTAATTTTCTTTTACACTTTTCCAGTGAGAAGCTGGAGCCTCGAAGGAATGTCATAATACGACCGTCATCTGGAAAAAAACAAATTATTGTTTACATGTAGCATTGGGGAATTTCCATTGTTTTTGTGCAAAAAGGTACATTCAGTGTTTTGAGTAATTAAATACACTAAAACTCAGATCGGTTCCGTTCTTAAGATTTTAGAGGACATTGCAGAGGATTTTGACATTGCAGTGTCAATGTTCATCTGTCTGTTATGATCGTAATAACGTCCGATTTAATCAGTTGTTTGTTAAATACCAAAAATATATATAGTTGGATGCAAACAGTTTTGATGTGATGGTTTTGTTGGTTTATGTTAGACAAATTACCACTTAAATAATCACATATCATGATGAAACGTATAAAAAATAAGTAATATATTCCAATAATTCCTATTACAAACATGAAATGAAATAAAATATATAATATATCTTGTTTTATTAATATTCAATATTATAGAAAAAAAGATACATTTACCTTACCTCACCAAGATAGTTTTTACAGATTGGCGCATTTTGTATGTAGAATTGTAAATACGAAATTCTTAGTGTTAAGACACTCCGTTAACTAATTTGCGTCGACTAGTTGTCGAAAGAAATCAAATTTGAGAGATATCAAAATAAAAAAAATACTTAAACAAAACATATACCAACAATATACAAGAAGCCATGAGTTCATGGAGGGTTTCAATGAAGCGCAGGTTCAAATCCCGCTAAGCTCAAATTTTTATATGTTTTCTTTAAGTATTTTTTCTTTCCTTAGTGTGGATTAACAGTTTAAAAATCAATAAAATAAATCAAAATAAGTTAAATAAAATCACTATTCAAAGTGTCTCGATTTTTTATAAAAAATATAACAAACCCCATTCATTTGGCAAATGTGGCTGTTTCTTGAGCCAATCCTTTATAGCAGCAAGATCCTTGTCTCTTGTGTTTAAATCTTCATTCAGCTCTACACGGATCTTCTTCCACAATTCGCCCGTAGGCTGGACTAGAGTTGCTGCTGACGCCATATTATTTTACTAAAGGACAAAATAATTCAATTATTAATATTTTGAAGAAATATCTTTCGTCATAATCTTAATTATTAATTTGGTTTATTATAATATGTTTTGTTAAGTAATATATATTTTTGCAGGATTTTGAGTAAATACGATAGTTTTCGTATTTACTCAACGTTTAATATCGGTACTGAGCTATTGATACTGATCTCTAGCTTAATTGTTAATGGTAATTTATATATATATATATATATATATATATATATATATATATATATATATATATATATATATATATATATATATATATATATATATATATATATATATATATATATATATATATATATATATATATATATTGTTATAATTTAAATAAATTATATTATTACTTTTTTCTTATTTTCGCGCCAATGTATTGTAAAGTATTTTGCGACAATAAAATGAAGTGGGACGATAAAGAAAACCGAATCGCTGTGATTGCATTTCATTAAGTTGGTAAGTTCAGTAAGTTGGTATTAGGACCAAATACATTTTTTTAAATTCTCCAGACGCATGGTACTAGTCAAATGTTTGTGTAATAGCCTATTGATAGGTAGGTATTAAAACGTCCTCTGCTTGTGATAGAAAATCTGGTCATCCACGTAGAGAAATCCTGTCCGGAAGCAAAATAAAATATCTTGGGAGATCAAGATAGCACCTCGCACTGTGTCATGTAAAAAAACTACTTGTAAAAGTCTATTTGAAGATTTCAGTAAGACTCGGTGCCAGCTCATAAAGCTCGGTCCACCCAATCTTGGTTAGAAACGTACGTTTCGTGCTTCATCAGAATTAGAGAGTGACCGTCATCTAGTCCTATTATGAATCACTGGATTATAATTTATGGTCAGTTTTAGATAATAAGGCTTGTTCTATCCGCCATATACAATAAAACCATACAATTGGCAGTGAAGAATTTTCCCATAGAAAGAGAGCGTGCTGCTATTGATAATTAATTGGCCTCAACATTTAAAGGTTTATTGCAGCCTTGCAATAGACACCACTTTAAATAAGCTTTATATATTTTAAGGGTTTATATGAATGTATTAAACTAACAGACTGCAACAGTAACCATATAGACAAGTATGCACCAACGTCAATTACAAATTTACGCTTGCCACGTTTATTTATGGTATTAGATCTTTAATAGTATCTATCTATACATATAATAAAAATGTAACAGATCGCTTTCTGTTGAAAGATATATAAAAAAATATATTATAGCGAGCATATATAAATGTAATAGTACCCAAGACAATTGATTTTTTAATTTTTTGTCTTTTTGTTTATGCGCTTGCGCACGCTTATCTCAGGAACCGCTAAACTTGTATTATGGTAAAGTTCACTAATAATTTAGAGTTATCTGTTTATTGTCATACAATCTTCTTCGTGAACCCGCACACTCGGAATGCCACAGACAAAAGAATTGATTGATAAATAATCACCTAAACAGGATGAGCCCACAATAAGAATTCGAAACATTGCGAGTTGAGCGACGGAACTTGTACCGGACTTTGTTAAACAAGAGCGAGGATATGAAAACAATTAATTATCTTGAACGGGAATATAACTCACAAGCTTCACGGTTACAATCTACCACTGCACCACGTTGGCCATTCATTTACGTCTCGAATACTACGTATTGTTCAAGATATACTTTCAAGCCACTTGAAATCATTTAAATTATACTCTTACCAAATATTTTGAATGCACGAAATAAAACAAAATAACAACAAATATGACTACTATTGATTAAGTAGTAGTTTCTTAAGGGGAGGGTAACGTATATTGCAATCGGTATAACGCAATCTTTCGCAAATCGATGCAGTGGAACTAGACGACATTCCACTATTTAGTTTAGTAATCGTACCTTTTTAGTACTCTTACTTTCCCGGTTCACACTTCAATGAGTTTATATAATAGCTTGGCTTTAGTAAAAAAATGTGTTATTTAATTTTGAGCGTTCTCTCATTTGATTCGGAAAGTTGTCTTAATATCGAACGTTTTTGAAAAAGATAATGAGGTTGTAACAACATATTAATTAAATATTGTTCTATTAAATTTACAGTTTCAGGATCGTCATGGTGCAGAGGCGCAGCCTGTAAACGCAATGGTTTATGGGTTCGATTCCCACTCGAGGAGAATGAAATAATTTCATTTTTTTCGCTCTGAAGCTTTAGCGCGGCGTTGTGTTCCGCCACTCAACACGCAATGCCTCGAAAACCGGAAAACGGGTATCGGAGTATCTTAACACTAGGTTCCTTGAGCATACGACTTCTTCTACCTACCCTGCTATGTGCGGCATGGAACAAGGAACGCAGGAAACAAGTAAAACAAATTATAATAATATCTTTAAAAAAAATTGCATTTCGTCCATCTGCTGCCTTATTCTAATTGGCTTGGTTTTAATCTTCGTAATATTATTAATATATTCTATTCGTCTAGATCTTGTCCAGCTTATTTACATTTTTTTCACGTCTTTTTAACAACACAAAATTATTGTAAAAGATGTCCTAAAGATATTTCGAATTATTTTTAACACACCTTAACTGACCTAGCTTTTCTCTCTCTACCTAATAAACTTCGAAATTATTCCACTACTTCGTGCTAGAAATGATAACAGACCGCAATGTCTTAGCAAACTTTAGGAAATTTTGCATACATACTCTTCATATATATATATATATATATATATATATATATATATATATATATATATATATATATATATATATATATATATACATACATACATACATAAACCATTATAAATTCATATTTATGTTAATTAAGTATAAGTTTTACTTTGCGTGGATAGTTATGAAATTGGTGATCAATCGACCGATTTTTTTATAGATGAAAAAGAATGCAAAAATAAAAAATTGTATTTAATAATTTATTTTAATTATAAAAACAAAGATTACGTTTAGTCGAGAATCGGAGGTAAATACTAAATAAAAAAAATAAAATTCTTCTCAAATATTTTTAAACAGTGTACACTATCCAACATGTTATTTATTTTATTAAGTAAATACTTTTTATCTATGTATGGTTAGAGTAAAACTTTATTCTGCCATTTACCTATAGCAAAATACGATAAATTAACAATACAATACAATTAATTACAAATATTCTCAAAATCGATTATTTTTTTAAACAATAGTATTAAGTGCTTTGTGATTAAAATGACTCATATTTCAAAACCAATAATATATTCAATGAGTAATAATAAGTTTCAATTTATATATTTAAAACAAGAAATTTTAAACAATTCAAATATTTTATATAACTGACAAGCGCGGCTCTCTATCGTACAGTACATGGACTTAAAATTTGTTAATGCATGTGATATGAATTTAAATGTTTTATCCTTATGGGTTCAAGACCAAGCGTGGTGTCTATTGTTTATGTGACTACAGACGTAATATGTTGTAATTAGCATATAATGTCTAATGATTATACTCTACACACCAATAAAATAAAGAAAATGTTTTTTTTGTAGCTTTAGTAGGCAGAGTAAACCGTAGGTCCCTGGTGTTAAGACACTACGTTCCCCGCCTCTGGAGGCATTACGTGTTGAGTGGCGGAACTCAACGCCCAGTTGTCCCCGAATGGGATTGAACCCACACTCCGTCGCGTTTACAGGCATACGTATATAGGCATGCTTTTATAGGCATTTATAGGCATTTATAGGCATGCCCTTTGCACCACAATGGTCCTCAATCCTATTAATCTTCAACCTTTTTGATGTAGGTCAAAATGTATGTTAATGTTATAAAGTTGGAGAGTTATTCCAATTGAGGGCGCCAATCAAACTATTATAGGAAATTATTTTTTTCTATTTAACCTCCTGGGTATGAAGAACTACTTCGTGAAATTAAAATATGTTGTCATACCTACAGGTAGACTGTAAGTTAAGAGAAAGTTTTACATAAAATAACAATAGAAATGAGAGATTTTTATAACTTAATATAGGTAGGTTAATATTTAGGAAGTAACGTTCATATAGAAATACAGCCAATATATCGATATCTTAAATCATAAGCGATTTTTAGCACATTTTCAAGATATTCCCATTTTGAACCTTAGAGTCAACAAATCGTCATAATAAAAAAAAGTCAATATTTGAATTATAACAATAATACACATTCTTTATTTAAAATTAAACTTACTAAAAGAAAATCTAACATAAATATAATAATATAATTTTATAGATACTTACAATGCCAGCAATTATACACTTTGCACGCGACAACACGCACGAACAGGCAACAAGCGAACTGAACTGATAGATCTTGAAGCTACTTACCCGTGCTCTTTGAGCCTTCGTAAGGTTGCGACATTGGTACTGAATACAGCCTTTATATATCATCAGCTACGTCATATCCTGTGATTTACATAAGTTTTTTTTTTCATAATTTAATATAAGATTTTTGGATGAATAGAGACTGTTATAAATACAATTAATGGTTGCCTTTTAATTATTTGTATTGAACTTAAACCATTTAGGTGTAATAACATTATTGATATAATTTATATCATATATAATCCAAGTATTTAGTATTAAATTTATGTTACAATATATATATATATATATATATATATATATATATATATATATATATATATATATATATATATATATATATATATATATATATATATATATATATATATATATATATATATATATATATATATATATATATATATATATATATATATATATATATATATATATATATATATATATATATACATATATATATTTTTATATTTATAACAAAAATAAATGACTAAAGCTTGTAATATATTCAACAAATTTTGTTTTGACTTTTGTGAAGACTTGCACGAAATTATATTTATTTATTTATTCATAAGCCATGCGATTACAAAACTATTATTCATTTATATATTATATTAAAAAATATTGTTATATTGTTATATCTAGTATGCATTCAACTTCAAATACGATGGACTTCGTTTACCAGAGCATAATATCGCTTAACCGGAAGTTGAGATTGCAGTGTCTAAACTTGACTATCTGTGTCTATAATAAACACTTCAAAGGACATGTTTGAAGATTTTTTTTCTTTATATATATGAAATAATTGTTAATCTTTAAAAAAAATAAAAAAAAAAGTAAAAACGAAACCCTTAACGAAACGAACCCAGTATTAATATTATTATTATTACGATTATTTTTCCCAAATTTCCAGATCAATAGTACTTTGGAGTGCAGAAGAATGCAAGATTTTAATTCAATGCATTCAAAACAAACGTGCGTTTATGCTTCGCCGCACGTTGGAAAAATTCGCCGCGTAATCAATACTTATAGAGTACCTACATCCCGATGACGTAGACTAACGTGAGATCTTTCTTGGAAAATTCCGAAAATTGTGTATTTATATGTGTTTCGAAATTTTTTGTCGGAAACTAAAATAAAAAGGATATAAAGTATGTCTGTACATTAAACATTTTAACAAAAGACTACTGTGAGATGATGATTATGATGAAACATAAGAATTTGAATATATTTGACCGTTTGTCCAATTAGTTTCCGTGATAAGGGCGGTAAAAATTCAGATCTAAACGGTGGACTTCATGATTGTAGGTCACCAGACAGAGTACAGTTGTACAAGTTTAATTTTTTGGGCATATGCACTAATTATGTATGAAGTTACCTACAAATATATATTTGTAATGGTTGTTTTCAAGCAAGTTTATTTCACTCCTAGCTCTATAACCCTTTGGACCTGGATATTTGATATGAACTTCAACTTGTCCTCTACGTTTTCTTGAGAAAATGGTCTTGACAGACGGTCAGACAGAGACAGATGGACAGCAAAGTGGTCCTATAAGAGTTCTGCTTTTTCCAAGGTCCTAAATAATAATGCCGTCGACGATATTATCATTCTTTACAAGCCATCCTGGCATAGTATAATAGTTTCTGATTGTAAACATTATGAATGTGGGTTTCTGAATTAATACTTTTTAATTAATTAAAAAGTATATTAATTTTCTTTGCTCTGTTAGAAAAACAAAGCGTGGTATTGATTCCGTCAGTCAACACGCATGGTTTCAAAAATTGGGCGGAAAGTGTGGATCAGAGTCGTCGTTGCTACAAGAAAATATATATTTTTATTTGCTTGCCCTACCAAGACATGGCGGCCTGAGGCTGAGTTCCACCATTCAATATGCTTGCCTTGAAATAATCTGCTATATAGCGGCATAAATTCGATGACATAAATTTTTATACCATTATTCTTTTTAGTGATTCGACTAAAAATATATATATTTTAGGTGTATTTTTTCACTATAATAAGACCACAGAATAGACTGTACGTGCAGAGCTATACGTAATGGATTCGCAACACCATTTTGTTGATTGGGCTATTTTCTTGCTCTGATAATTTCACCTCTTGCATTATATTATGTCTGAGTAAAAAAAAGTGACTTGGTCTCATTCACCTATCGGCACTTTATTGTGCAGACAAAAAAGAATTGGTTCTCCTAACTCAACGAAATTAAAGCAGTGCAGCTAAAATTGAGTCTAAAGTTAGGCCAAAACACAGAGTACCAGGCTTTCATATCCGTAAAGGAGATATAGATTTAGCTATCCCTTTCCTGCATCATGCAATATGAGTAAAAGCAATACACTGTAACACAGAATGTACTTTATTTTTAGGTGTTTGGGGTTAAATTGCTTTGTAGACTAATAATCAATAATACACGTCGGTGTGCAAGTGTTGGAAAATTGAATTATCGAAGCCATCTGATGTAATGGTACTGTGCACATCTTGGCAAGTAGTTTAAGGTCCATTTGTTAATAAAAATAATATCTACTAATTATCCTCCTCCAATATTTTCTATCGAATTAAGTATTATATAAAATAAATGAAGCACATACTTACTTCGCCTTTTACCTGTTTAAGTCTAGTAAAAATAAAATTTATATAGAAATTTTATTAAGCAAACTAACTTTTTTTACATATGAATAATATTCTTCAACATCATGCGACTATGTTAGACAGTGGGCTACAGCGCAACGGTTATTATAATGTATTTGTCTTTAATGTTATATTTTTTATATATATTAATGTTATATTTATAAATGTCTTAGCAGACAACACAACAAAAAACGACATTTTTTTCATTCAATTGCTAAAATTATTGCGTTTAACTAAAATATTGTTTAGCTTCAAAATATTACAGATTAAAAATATATATTATTTTATTATATATATATATATATATATATATATATATATATATATATATATATATATATATATATATATATATATATATATATATATATATATATATATATATATATATATATATATATATATATTTTTATCATATTCTTATTATAAAAATCGTGCATAATTTTTGTATATTATACTACGATTATCGAATCCATTGTGGCGTAATTAGTGATAGTACATGCGTTGGATGCAGGTTCGATTCTTAACTCGACAATATTTATAATATATAATATAAATAAATATTTTCGTTAATCCAATCGAGTTAAATAAGTGAAGTTAATAATTATTTTATTTGGTTCTTATTTTATATATATGGTATATTTGTAAAGATTATTCTTACAAAAACAAATCGTTTGATGTAAAGGAAATAAAAACAAATTTATTTACTTGATTTTATTTAATAAAAACGATTACAAGTACAATTAATATTACATAATAAGTAGGACTGCTTTGGTTGAATACAATTTGAAATGTACGAAATGAAGACGATAGTGTGAAGCTGCTAAGAGAGTGTTTATAATTTTATGACATTTTTATTGTACATTGCGGCGTACCTATACAAAATTGATCAAAAAGTTTGTATATATTATTTTTTAATTTCTATTTAATTTTGAAGGTAGTTAGTGGATTATAATCAATCTTAATAAGGTCATCAAAAAAATTCTTAATAAAATTGCTTCTAATCTATGACTAATTGACGGAAGGAGCCGTCGATACCAAATAGCTCATCGTAGTTAGTAGGCTTCCCGGGTCTTAGAGACTCATCAGCCTTCAGGTTCTCTTGTTCCGTGAACCATCCCTTGTATTCTTCTAATTTCTTGACCCATGCATCTGGAAATTGTACGTTATATTGAATACATATTATATATATATATATATATATATATATATATATATATATATATATATATATATATATATATATATATATATATATATATATATATATATATATATATATATATATATATATGTATGTATGTATGTAAAAGTAACTAAAAATATGATTACAATAGTTTGTAATATTATTTTTATTTCTCCGCTCCGGTATGATTGTCTCTGGCATTAAGCTCTGAAAGCCTGTATAAATGCTAGGATCTCTATGCCTTATGCGCTATTCGGAAAAAGGTTCCCGCTTTATTTTCTTCACTCCCGTGTTATATTTGTTTATTTTTATTAACAATATTAATAAAATACAATAATAACAATAATTTATACATACTGTGGATGTCGTTCATAGGTCCAGCTTTACCACCATACTCTTCTGGGAGAAGCTCTTGAGGAACGTACTTGTATAAGTCCTTAACGTCACTGTGAATGAAGATCTGTAATGGTAATGAACTATTTTAACACATACATGTCAATCATTTCCACCAGTACTAAACCAGTACCAAAAAAGAAAGAGTTAATTTTTTATGTCGTTTTGAGAAATTTCATAGTTATATTCGTGTGTAAACGGCCTTATTTGCTGTGGATAATGTAATTATTAGACTTGAAGGAACACAAAACACAAAACATAGTAGATACATGTAGCAGGGTATGCAGAAAGGAACTAGTGTCAAAATACTCCGTTCTTCGCTTTCCGCCTTCGCTTTTCTAGAACATTACGCGGTAAGTGCACCCCCTATTACTTTTGCAGTCAGACGCTGGTCTACTACGCCACGATAGTCTCTAGATGATTTCCATTCTAAAAATTGCTAGAGCTGATTGAAAAAGAAAACATATTATAAAATAATACTTACTCTTTCTCTTATCTTCTCCTTCAGGAACGGCTTCACAAAGTTGACGATCTTATCAACCAGTGGCGAAATGTTAATAACATGGACTTGCTTCAATTTTACTGGATACGCTTCCTATCATAAAAAAAAATACACGATATTATAACTTTTTTTGATATTTTTTTCTTATAAAATATATAATGATTATATAATGTTCGTGTTTGGGTTTTTCATATTATAAAATTATGTTTGTGAAATAGAAACATAGATAGTAATTATGCTTTACTACAGTATTTATTATATATATGTTATATTTATAATTATCATGAGACTGCGACGATATTTCTTTAGGATCACATTATTTATAACGCATTTATAACAAAATATCTTTAACGAAATATTTATAACATAATTTCAACTGTACTTAATCAATAGAAACTGAAATGACGTTTAAAATGCGCAGCGTGTAGAAAGAACGCATGGCTTAGTGGTCAGAGGCTTGGACGGCTTCCACGATGCGCGGGCTCAAACCCCGTTGCGTTAAAATGTATATATTTTTTCTTTATGTATTTTTCTATCTATAGTGTGGATTAACAATTTAAAATCATAAAATTATTAACTTTAAAGTATTTTTAATTGTTTCATATCAATATACACTGGATACTTTTAGAGTATGTAGATACTAGAGAGATAGAGAATAGAGTACATAGATTCAGTGTAAGTAGTTTTTTTAAGTTAGGCTAATGTGGTAAGGCTTATCAGAGTAACACATACTTTAAGAGATATAGCTCTTCACGACAAGGAAAATTATTCAAGTTTCACATGATTTCATTTAATATAGAGTGTTAATCAAAATCGTATTACCTGGACACAAACTAAGAACTTCTTGACCAAAGTTGGTGTAAACTTGGCGAAGTGGTTTGGAGTAGCTACGGAAGCATCCAAGATGTAAATATCTCCAGCTACACCTTCCTTCTCTTCCTCCAATCTGACGTCACCCAGCATAAGGGCCAGTTTAAAGGCATTCGCTACATTTGGAGTTTGGACATCTTTGTCGATACCTATAAGGAAAATAATGTTTACTTTGTAACATATATAAACATTTATACGTTATAGTTATACGTTAAAAATAAAATACTAGAGATTTTTATAAAGAATGAAGCTGAAGAGTTTAACTTTATAAATTAATAGCTCTATTGAATTCAGTATGTAGGTACCTCTCATAAGGATGACTCGGCGACCGTCTGGGGTGAGACCTGGCATTGGTGGCATTTGACTGAAAAGTAATAAAATAAAGTATAAACTATGTCAGATTTTTTTTCATAGACATATAAAACGTCTTGCAGAAAAGCAAATGAAAATATATTATAAACTTAGAAAGTAATTTAACAATCCCTACATTATGTTGAATTAATATGTACTAATAGAATTTACTATTATACGATAAATTATGCTAAGCGGGCATTGCATTAAATTGTTTGACTGAGAGTGTAATAAATTGATTTTAATATTTTTATTTAGGTTCAAACAATAGAGATTTATGATATGATATGATATGATGATAATAGAGTATTTATGAGTATTATTTAATAAAATGATATTTATTGTATTAAATTGTACAATAACAAAAATTGATCGATCCAATGTAGCACACTTTAACGGAGGCAGATTCACCTCTAACACATAGAATGAGTTTAGATCGATAATTATTTCGATTTGGCTCTACGAGCAAAACCGCAGATGAAAGTTATAAAATCTGAGCAAAATCTTACACAATCTTAATAATTTCCTGTAGCTCAGGGCGGTTGATGTCTCGGTCGACGAAGAACTCTGGTACGGCCGACCGCATCGTGAAATACATGTCGAGCTTGCGCTTGCACTTCTCAAGGGAAAACTTGCACCCTCTGAGAAAAGTCATGATGCGTTGATCGTCTGGAAGAAATAATTTTTTTATTAAAATATTTTATAGTAGTTATTATTATTTCTATTTAATACTCAAACTACACTTAATATGAATAAATTTAGTAACAGAAAATTTGTGTTAAAACTTTACCAAATTCATCAGGTAGATGAGGCTCCTTCTTCAACCATTCCTTAATATGAGCGAGGTCTTGCTCCTTTGTGTCAGCATTTTCGTTTAATTCCTCGCGGATTTTCTTCCACATCTCACCTGCTGGCTGTTCGAGCGTCATCCTGGGTTTCGGTTCTAAAACAAGAATAACTCAAAATGACATTTTTTATAATAGAGCCATAAATAATTTAGCAACATCTATTGTTGCCACAAATATGTAAAACATTTTCCCACGAGCTATTTGTCCATGCGATTATGACAATTACACTAGAATAAATAATAATGTATATTTAATAACGTGAAAACCATTCTCGTTTTTTTATTTCTACTGTGTTACTTGATATGGCTACCGTGGCCCAATAATAACTTTCATCCGCCGAAATTAAAATGTTTCTAGAACTATGAAAAACGGGGACTTTACATATTTGTCATGTGACGAAGGGTCACTAGGACCTTTCTGCTTTAATTATACTATGCTTATACAAATCATATTAACGACAGAAATCAGCAGGCAGTTATTTCTATAATTTTTTTATATATAACTGATACTAAATAGCTAATTAAATGTTAAATATAGATTTCATATATCATAATGCAAATACAAATTCAACTCTACACCTTCAACTCTTCTTTTTGTATAGGTAATAATTTTAATAGTATATTAAAAAAAAAACTGTATTTATATTCTCTGTTTGTCATCTATGGTAAGCTTAAGCAACCATAATATAATTTCGTCAACGCGTTGTTATAGTTAAGTTTCACAATGTCATTGTGGACCTTGGACTAATGTACTTGCGCCTGCTGCATAAAGTAAGTAATTTAATAAAATTATAATAATATTGTACAAAATGAATTTTTAATTTAGGCTAAATAATAAAGAAAAAAACATTTATGTATGTAAAATTTGTAGGCTTTTATATTTAACAGGTTATTAAGAAATAACACTTTACTCTAGTACTTTCTATGGGTAAGTATATAATGTAAGAAATGTACGACGATGTCAGCAGGATTCTTTACGGCAAGCGCTAAGTATATTCGAGAAGTACGAATAAGAATAGAGTAAGAATGAAGAAGAACATGCTCATATGGTTTGGGCAACTTTAATGGAAGAGTGAGAGGTAAGAGAGGTAGATGGTCATCTTCTAAAACACAGTGTCCTGATCCTCCGAAGTTTGACGACAGTGGACGAAGCGAAAGAAACGTATGTATGTAATATAATTGTTACTATAAAAATAGGTATAACCGATTATAATAATACTGTTGAAGCAAAATAATAGAGCCACTTTAATTCTCCAAATGCATATTCAAATCATCACGCTATTGGACACAATTTAACTTTCTTAAAAAAAACGAAATTTGCAGTTAAGCAGCGGAACGCGCGAAACTTTCAGCTTTCACTGTTTAGGAAATGGTTTCGGTCACGAGAAGTGCTCTAATAAATGCATAACGTGGTATCCAAATTACATATTACAGTAAAGTCATGCTACTTAATAGGCTATAACACTCAGTCAGTAAAAATATATATATTTTTATGAGATTGGAACCAGAAAGTATGTTAAAATAATTTTAGATTTAATTTATGTTTATCGAATTTAAAGTTTACATACATATATTATTAACGCCATCTAGTACTATAATTGTGAAGTAGGTACTATATCTTATGTTGAACGAACAAACAGATGCTAAGCCTATATAGAACGTTCCTTATAAACGTGTAGATGGCGCTAAGTAGTTTTTAATTTTTTCTGATTTTAAAATGTGCTTTTATTGTAATTTTTATTTAGCTTCACGCTTTATCCCGCATATAGCAGGATACACAGAGACCTAATGTCACAACACACAGACAACAGTTGCTAGCTCTGTGAGCGGTGTGGCTAAATGTCGCCGAGAATTAAAAATGTTTTATTGCTCCGAGTAAAGTCGAACCTAGAACCAACGCGCTTGAAGTCTGACGCTGTAGGTAACGGTACTTCGCATCTATACAGGGTTGATCTAAATTTTCCCATTTTATTATTTTACTTACAAAGAAATCTAATCTAATACCTTTAGAAGGCGATGTTGTATATAGAAGGCACTAACTCCAAAATGTGATTATCTTATTGCCTCACGATTTCTTTAATTGCCTATAATTTTACTATTTTAATGCCGACTAATTTAGTTACCGTTCTAACAAGTTTTTTTATATTTTGTAGTTCTAATTTTTTGTGCGTATTTGTAGTTCTAATTTTTTGGAATAAGGCGAATAAAATTTTTAAGAATAAAACTCTAATATAATATAATATAAATGTTAGTTTTTAATGATTTGGAGTTAAGAAGTTCATATATATATATATATATATATATATATATATATATATATATATATATATATATATATATATATATATATATATACATATATTATTTAAAATTTTGTTATCGCCTTACAATAAAGTCCTAAAATAAATGAACCGTCGGATGATAGAAACTAGTGTTAAGACACTCCGTTCCGTTTTTCCACTTTCCGCTGTTCGGGACATAGTGTGTTAAGTGGCGGAACTCAAAGCCGCGTTGTGCCGGCGGGGAGAATGAATTCAAATAATTCATTCTCCCCGAGCGGGAATCGAACCCACAACCGTCGCGTTTCTAGGCAGACGCTGGCCTCTGCACCACGAGGGTCCTCAAGTTAAAGTTAAAGTTGTATATTTCAAATATTTCAACAGCGTGAAATATCAAAGATTGAAAAAGCGTGAGCCGAACAAGCCTCAAAATATCCATATTTAATTTCATTAAATTTTTAATTTTTTATGTATTATTAATATTATTAATTCAATATTAATTTATAATTAATAATTAAATACCACTGTGGTTCAATTAGGAAGTTGCGTGTATACTTGGTTGCGTTGTTTATGTTTACAAATATTTTTTTTAGCTTCCTGGACCTTAATAGACAGTTAGTTTTCTTTTCATAATAGATACAGAAGTTATATAGAAAAAAATGTATAGTAGATATAGAAAAAAATACTTAATTACTAGTCCGCTTTTGATATATACTACAAATAAAATTATACAAGCTTTACCAGATTTACCGGCTTTACAAGCTTTACCAGATTTACCGGCTTTACAAGCTTTACCAGCTTCTAAAATTTGAAACTGGTAAGCGATGAGCTTAAGAAAAAATCTTATTGTCACTGCAGCAACGTTAGCACTCTATAATTGCTCAGGTAACTGGTCTCATGCAGTTTCTCTAGCAGGCCAATGGCCGGAAAGTGATTCATACAATACCGTCACGTATCAATGTCGATAAAAAATTATGATATTCATTCATTCCACGTAAATAATACGCTCCATTTATGATATAAATATTTAATAAATAAATTTCTAATTTGTGCGATCCGATTGTAGTCAATTTTTACTATAACCTTACTAACTTAGTAATAGTTAAAGTAATATTAATTATAAAATAATTTCTAGAATTCGTTCTAATATTAATTAATTTTCTACTGCTATTGTTTTTAATATATCTTCAATGAATTTAAATTTTCGTGCTCAATCAGAAAAAAAACACTTCTCATGAATACACATTTCTTACCGGAAATCCGTAATCCGTAAATAACACTACACGTACTCCTAGAATAAATAGAAAATAATCACCTTTGTAATGGAATATTAAATCACTCGCCAAACTCTCTACGACGGAAACACTCTCACTTGGACGCAACGTGTTTGAAGTTTTTTAATATTTTATTATAGAAAATGTATATGATATTCTTATTATTTTATATGATAGCCAAGACGCGTCAGCTGCACCGCCTCAAATGCGTTGTAAGCTGCATGGAGGCAGTTTATATTATTTCGTTACGCGCTCTGAATACGATAGGTAGGGCTTATATCTTAAGATTTTGGAGGTGAGTATGAAATTATTGTGCATTACATTATTACATATGAACATCTAGATCTATAATTGTGTTTCTATTAATCTATTGTTAAATAACAATTTTTTTCTAATACAAAATTGGTATGAGAATTAATAATAATTTAACCTAATATAAAAGTAGTTTCAATATTAACAAAATATGAAAATTATATCCTATACGAATCTATCGGTAGTCGTGGGTTCGATATTTTGAATTCCCACTTTGGTAAGGAAAATTATGAGGTTCGTCCACTAAGCGCATTATGTCTCGCATTCAAATCGAAACCGAAGAACAGAGTGTCTTAACACTAGTGTCTTAACACTAGTGTCTAGTAGTCTTAACATTACGTTCTTGTTTTTATTATATACTTATATACAGATTGAAAATAACAAATTGAAATAACGTATTGTTTTAAATGCTTAGCCATTTGAAAGTACAGTAGCTAGAGTTAAATACTAAACAGTATATTTATAATAAGTATATGTATACCAATTAACTGATCATTATACATGCAATATAAGAATAAGCTATTCTTGATGAAGTGTCCATTTCCACCATAGAATTATACTTACCGAATATTTATCGACGTATAATTTAAAGTGTACATTATGTATTTTTTTTAGAAATCAAAAGTCTAGTCAGCTTAAACAAACTTATAATTTGTTTTGACACTGTCGTGGATATTTTCTTTTTTTCAATAATAATAAGTTTTATTAATTAATTTTTTTCAATATATTGGTAATGAAGCACATACACGTTTTTAGTACAGAGACTTTGTATGTACACATAATAATTTTTAATTTTAGAAACATTCCGTACCGTGTAAAAGATTTGCAAGCATTTAGAGCAGACATAATTCACCTAGTTGCAGAGATAATTAAAAAAATCTGCAGCATAAATAAAATTAGACGGGCATTCATTAACATTGGGTCATTATGCGAATTCATTTTAATTACACAAAATTTTATGCTTTCTCGTGAATTACTGTTCATTAATTAGGTTTTAGATTAGGTTTGTTGTTTTTGGAGGCAAACTTTGTGGCGCTTACACCGTTTTTGAAGATCCAAGACAATTTTTAATCTTTAATGTTAGTTAGTGTATGTAATAATAACTGTTTTCTTTGGTATTTTCAGTTTCATGCTTTATCTCACGTAGCACGGTAGGCAGAAACAGCCTTCTTTTGAGATACTCCGTCCTCAAATTTCGGCCCCGAAATCGAAAAAATAGTTTGTTTTACTTAGCAGAGCGGTAATATTTAAACAATTCACTTCCATAAATAGGGCGTTCGGTCGAGTTTCGTAGCCGACGCTTCGACTTGCCGGGTTAACGCTGAAATTTCACTTGATACACTAGGAGTGATACGTGGGCAATCTGCGAATCCCAGTACTTGATCAGCGAACTCGGTGACGTCATCCAGCTTCATTTTAGCCTGCGACGCAATGATGGGTTGCACGCTGCGAGATAAACGACTAGCCCAAAGCGTTCTGAGCAAGTCGTCGGGCACCCTGAATCCAGCTAAGCCCCTCAATCGCCGTAGGAACTGCGATGGCTTGCGGTCCCCTAACTCTCCGTGATGGAGTACCTGCTGCTTTTCTCGTGATGTGGAAAGTTGATGTTTTTACGAGCTCCGTTTTCAGTGTCTTATATTTGTCAGGAGCCGTTGGTCCCTTACAAGGCCCACAAGAATTACCCTGATATATTGACCTCCAATGCCTATCTAGCCATAGATGTCATTACTAAGAAAAAAACATCTATTATGTAAAACATTTGCAATTTTAATGTATGTATGTTAGTTTACATATTAATACAAAGTCATTAAAAAGTATTTTCGTTAGCTACAGTTACAATTCTTAAAACTTTGATCAGAATCTTCCCATTAAGCACCTTCTTAATGGGAATATTCTTCTCCGCCAATATGAAAATTGTTTCCATTCTATATACTCAAAAATATCATTTTTATAATACAGCTTCCAGTCTTCTAGACGACTGCTCTGATGAAGTCTGAAATGTTCATCTTCATCAGAGCAACGAACCACAATTGTGAATTGAAGTTCTGATCTGATGTTGAGTCGTGTTAAAATGACTACTCCTGGTTATGAAACCTGATGTTGCGGCTAACCACCTTCTCAAGAAGCATATTTTAATAACAATGTTTTTCGGATGCCAACTTTTTCAGAAAATATAACTTAGTAGGTCCTTGATGGTTAACACCCAATAAAATTATTCCCGAACTCCGAAGTTAGAATACTATGTACAGTCGAGATATTTTATAAGTCACAAACAGAAGAAGATTATTTTATTTCAGTAATACGGTTCTCTTGAGCACACCTATCCATTTTTTTATAATGAAACTGTGATTTAAATTACTTAATTTTGAAATTAGTTAATTAGTTTTATTAATTTAAAGTAACATTTTTTGAATGCTTATTATCTATGTGTAGTTATTTTTCTTTCTATTTTTATTATAGAAACATAAATTTCAATTTATATTGCATCAATTCAAGTATATATAAATATTTTTTTTAAGTTGAATGCATTTTAATTTGTGATTTACTTATATGTCGAGTACAAAATTATAGATCGTTCACTTTTGCGTTTACATTAATTTGGGATGCGTTTCTTGCGTATGTCAAGACAATTTGATCAAGACTCTATATTTTTTTTCTAAATTTTTATTAGCAGGCATCCCAGGGTTTTGTTTCCCAGCATCTGGTTTTATCAAAATTCATCATGATAAAATAATAAGAAGTGTGTATGTATATAATTTTGTACCACTCTAAGTGAGATTAATATTATTTTGTACACTTCATTTTTATTCCAATAATTCACACAAATTTTCTTTTTTACACCAATATTATATTTTGGGCGAAGCTGATCGGGTGTTAAGTGGACCGAAAAATCAGTTTATGTACTTTCTTACGCATTATTTTATTCACATGGGTATTCATTTCTTATGATAATAACAGTATAATAACAACAATTACTTTAGGTAACCTTTGAATTGATTGGGATTGCTCGTTTAAACAAGAATACGTTATGCACGGTAAATAATATTTATTATAAAAAAAATTGTAAAATACTATCTATTGATATTTTTTCCAAACAAAAGAGTAGGTATGCATTCTAGAAGCATATACTAAGGGAGTGTCCACACCTGTGCGAGTGATAAATGAACGTAACGTGCGCCGTATCTAACAGAATATTTATTGGTTCAATATACAATTCTCATATTAAATTTTGTATCACATTTATTTATTTTTTAATCTTCACAGATTATGATAGACAAAGTGGCATTCAAAATTTTGTTGACATTAACACTCTACAGAATGTGAATTGTACCCTCAATTACGAACTTTATAGATAACATAATATTCTACTTATATGAGCCTACCTACATAATCATCAACAGCCTCTTGACGCCCACTGCTGGAATAGGCCTGGGCTAAGCTCATCTAAGGTATATTTATTTTTATATTTATATTTATTTTACGGTATATTTATTTTACTTGTATATTTATTTTACGGTATGGTAAAATACCGTAAAATAAATATACAAAAAGGCAAACAATCCGATTATAAAAAATATATAAAGAAATAATTAAAACATAGATAATATATATTTCTTATGGAAGATCAACAAAAAAAGTGCTAGCAAGTCAGTTATAATAAATACATAGTATAAATAGCACACCTTCCGCCTCGTCTTAGTAACGGTCTATATAACTGCAAATCTGACTATAGAGCCATCACGTTTAACAACAGCTACAGCTATCGATTACATTTTACTTATTGTACACTAATATTTTTTATTGCAATACAAAACTTTATTGTAAATATTTTTTGCTCTATATTTATGATTGTTAACGATTGCTAAGATTCAAGAGAAATATAATATAAATCTGCACTTATGTTATATGTTTATATGGTGCTATATTTTAAATTAAATTTCATATATGATGTTATATGACACAAATGTTTTAGAATTTCTCACTAGCATTTCTTAGCTTTTACAACTTTTATAAATCTTTGTGCGATAGAAATAAAAACATTTCTGAAAATATATTGAAATCGCAATCAAGAATACCTAATCCATGTTTTGAGGCATAACAGATACGGTTTGCTGCAGCTTATTATGATGGGCAAAGTGAATTGCAAAGGCGCGCTGGACGAAGGAAAACGTCATGGTTGAGTAACATCAGGGAGTGGACCGGTATCAAATCCTTGGAACAACTATTCCATCAAGCATTGGACAGAACAGAGGTTAGGAAGCTGGCGGCCAATCTTCAGGATCGAAGTGGTACAGAAAGAAGAAGATACCTAAACTGGATTACATATGAATACTATTGGTTTTCTTGTACTTAAATTACATGATCATCTTGCCATTCCATCATGATCGTCTGTAGCCATTATGAAGGGGCATCTATTCGAAAATTGTATAACAATTTTAAAAATACCAAATTGCACTATAAATAGTATTTCTCAATATTACAAATGCTTTTTTAAGATGCGAAAACTTTAACACCGTTGTAACCACAGTTTGACCAAAATTGCGTTACTTTCAAATCGGTATAATCGGCAAAGTTTCCTACCCCTTTTCAGATTTTCACGCAAAAATATTCCATATGCGACAATCATTAAAGAATATTTTGTTGTGCATCAAAACAAAGTTTTCTTCATAATAAAGCTTACACGGCAAAATCATATTTATAATACTCTACATAAATTCTATTTTTACAATTCCATTGTAACTGTGCTATAAGATTGGCACAAACGGGTCCATAATACTTAACTTAGAAATTCCTAATGACTGTGAGTCATCAGATCGCACCACCGGCAATTATTAACTGTTTCCATTGTTGGACGGTATGTTCATATTTAAGAAGTGTGCAGTAATATTAATAAAAGATGATAATAAAAAAATAATTTGAAAGATTGATTTAGTATAATAATAAAGAAACCTATATATCTCAGAGGGTGTCTAGCCAATTATCTGTCCGATATTTGGTTTCCGGCATACGGGTACGCGACCCCGGGACCTCGAGCCACCACTTTCATAACCCGATCCAATCCATGTAAGTGGTGTCCCTCCCCTATATTCCAAGTCTTTCTGCCTCTTATTCCCTGTCCTTTCTTGGTTTCTCCCAGTAATGGGTTTGGAGGTCAGATGGCAATCGCTCCACAAAAAACCACTTCGCCACTCATATGGACCGATTGGTCTTAGTCGGAAGGCAGACCCTGGCAAAAGCCGGGACTAATGCCAGGAAGAAGAAGAATAAAGAAACCTATACATAATTTATTATTTTTACATAATTTTTATACCCATTATGCACAAGTACGGAGGTATCGATCACGATGTCCACGCCCGGATAAGCACTGCTTGGGCCAAATGACAGGTGGTCACTGGTGTGGTCTGCGATCACAGAATGCCGCCCAAACTCAGGGGCAATATACAAGAGCATGATCCGACCAGTTCTTTTATACAGCAACGAATGTTGGCCAGCACTACCTCAGCACACTCAGGAGCTTCACATCAGGGAGATGAAAATGCTTAGGTGGATGTGTGGCGTAATTCCGTGATGTAGCGGATAAGCTCCAAGAGCGTCGCCTGAGATGGTATGGCCATGTTAGAATATGACCATAAGTACTATGTCGGAAGAAAATGCTTTGATATGTCTGTCCCTTGAGTATGACCCCCCGGACGCCCAAGGAAGCAATGGCTGCACATCGGGATGTAGGTCATGAGAGCTAATAGACTAACCACTGAGGATGCAAGGATGCAGGATGATTAAGACCGTGCAAAGTAGAGTCAGCAAAAGCAGAATCTGGCAATAGACCGGGATAATGCTAGGTAGAAGAAGAAAATATTACATTGTAAAATATTTATTTTCATGTTGTTAATAAACATATAATATTATACGTATAATATTTTTTACAATGAACAGACTACCATCTCGTTGATTCTTGCCCTTCGCTCTTCTATTAATGATATGCATATTGTGCTAAGAGTGGGTTTATCTGTTTATACCAGTAAATGAATGATAACAAGGATCTTAACAAAAATAACTTAGTAACCGTCTTTCTCTATTATAAATTCCTTGTTAGGTTTAGGCGCTCTACATCCTACTATAGCTAATTAGATTAATGGATTAATTTGGATGTTTTTGTCAATAACAGATTTAATGTACAATTTTTATTTTTTAATAATTCTTGTTTTAGTTTTCGGTTGAAAACTGTATTAATAATTTCGCAAGCATTGCGTGTCATGATGCGCAAGTAGTAAGTAATCGCACGCGCGATATTTAAAAAAAAATGTTACAATCACCTTCTATTATTATGTGTTGATAACATGATTTTATGATATTAATAAATCTATAGTTTTTAACTATACATTTATTTTATTATAAGATATGTATTTTTAATTCATATCAATTAAAATAGGCTGATAGTGACCATACCAAGGGTACCGTACGTATTTTATGATTGTAAGTCAACGGAAAGTACAATTTATAAAAGTTGATAAACTTGATAAAAAAATTGTGAATTTGCGCGGGAGGTAAGAAGTTTACTCGCACGCGTTAATTATGCTTTTTCCAGTGTAAGTCCCGATCGAGTTCCCGTTGGAATTCCAGGATAAATAGTAGGATAAATTACTCCACAATTTTCTTTATCTTCCAAGGAATGTCTCATAAAATAGGTTCAGCTGTTTCGGAGATTAGCCCGGACGAACAAAAAGACAGACAGACAGACATAAAGTAAAAAAATACTCGTGTTTTAGTTACATGTAAATAACAAATATTTATAAAAAGAAGTTATTTTGAAATTCAAAAAACCAGACGTTTAAATTTTATTTACATATTCAGTTTACTAGATAAATATTCGTGTGGGTCAAGTGGGCAAAGTCGCAGGCGAGTCGCTAGTAATAATTAAAACATTGATTCTTAAAAATAATAAAATTCAAATATATTATTGATAAAAATTATTATTAAACACGCGAAGTCGTTACATACATACATTTGTAAGTATTTTAATTATATATGTACATACGTACACAATTTTAAACACAACTACGTCGAATAGTACGGAAATGAATCATCAAAAATTTTACCAAGTGACCATAAGAGATTAATAAAAAATGTGTTACTTTCTGTCGACAACTATAAGATATTATTTTTATAAGATTATTGCGGTTTTTAATCAAAAGCCATGTTGATGATGGTTATAAAAGACGGTTCTATAAGTGTTTGTAGCTCTATTTCAATGTAGTATGCTAGTATTTCAAAACTACCTAACGGACTATGAATAAGTTGCGTATGGTAAGGGGCCCCTCAAGCTCCTTACTATTACATGTAGGTGTCAGGTCCCAGTTTCTCAGATATTGCCCGGAGCAGGAGCTCGCTCAGGTCGCAAGGATGCATGGCGAATCCATGGCATACTTTGGAGTACTTTCTCTATGAGCACGTCTCTATTTTATTTTCTGATATTGTTAACCGTGTAATACAAAATACAGCAAAAGGGAAAAATAAAACTTAAATATTACTTTTTTTATATTAATATATTTTTTTTAATTATTTAAATCCATCGATCATCGTGGCGCATCCCTACTCGGAAAAATAAATTATTTTCATTTTTTCGATATAGTAATACAAAGCGTGACGTGAGCTCCATTTTAGGAGATCAGAGTGCATTGACCCTCTACCTACCTTGCTATACAGCTTGTAGCTTAAAAAATATTTTAAACATTTTTTAAAAATATTTTAAATAATTTTTTCAAAAAAATATTTTAAAAATATTTTAAATATTTTAAATATTTTAAACATTTTTTTGTCTTAAATATCAATAATATAAAAATAAAGATTTCATTGACTTACATAACCATAATAATATAACATTACTGCGCAATAAGAATAGCTTTAAAAAATAATAATGTCCATAAAGTAAGAAAAAATCGTGGCTACCATTTACTTATTAGTGCAAAACGTATTGCGTGCTTACATGTACTAGAAGAGTTTGTTGTGCCTTTTGCTTTATTTATATCGGCTAAGGAATACTTTAAAAACTCTGTTTAGTTGTAATAAGAACTATTTTATTATTATACTTGTTTTTATTTGTTGGAGCGGTTGCGCCAATCGCAAGGATGAGCGCTTCTGTGTCTAGCCCTTGTATTGTTATGAAATTTTCTATTGATATATGTATATACAATTTGTGATTTCCTTGCGAATGTATACTTATTTGTTAGTAAATTTTCGTTATTATGAGTTTTTCGATATAGTAACGAAAAATTTTTAGTAAAAAATTCATAGAGAGGAATAAATTTTGGTTAAATAATTGCAAATATACGAGTAAAAGCGAGCTCTTGACACGATTTTTTGTAGTTTAGCTGATCTATTACAAAACGTATGCAGTTAATATGCGACTGCAGCACACCAACCGGGTCAATTGGAACCAGTTGGTGGCACTGCACTGATATTTTCTCTTTCTAATTTATATACACACAAATTTTTTTTCACATCAGTTCAGACGTTTGTGGGTAGTTGGGTGACCAACACACGTACAGAATAATATAATACACATATATATATATATATATATATATATATATATATATATATATATATATATATATATATATATATATATATATATATATATATATATATATATAAATGTAATGCACATAAAAATAAACACAACAGCGAAATACGATCATAAAATTAAATACATATACGATACGCTGCACTTTTCAACGAAGAGAACATTTAGAAAGTACATACTGATATCTCCCGTTTTAATTTGATAGTTAAAAACTTACCCAACAACGTATGAGTATACAAAATTAAGAAACGTTTTCATGTGGAGATTTTTTTATTGTTTCATTACAAAAGAAGAATGTTTATAATATGGATGTTCTTTATTTTTGGAACTTTTTTATCTTCGTGTATGTGTTCCGCATATAGCAGGGAAGGCAGAATTCTCCCTAGTTTTAAGACACTCTGTTTTTCGTTATTCGATCGAATTTAAGACAGTGTCGGTTGGATGGCAGCACTCGATGCCGATGAACTTTATGTTACAGGAACGAGGAAAATATTAATTATTTACGATTTGGATTGAACCTACTATCATGGCTTACTTGGTCTCTGCCCCACTCTGCAATAATGGCCCCAACTGTATTTTATTATAACTTGTCCTTCATTTCCTACAGATTCCACAAGATATGTGTCCGTTATAAAATGTTGCAAGTTAAAGGCCATCTTTCCGGTTTCCGATATAAGTTAAGCAGTATCAGTGTTGTATACATTCAATATGGCCGCTGAAATCGAAATGCAGGATATATATTTTAGTACAATCATCTAGTGATTGTTAGTGATAGGGAACCTAGTGATAAGACACTCTGTTGCCAACTTTTAAATTTTGGCATGAAATATAGTATATAGTATAAAGTTTATATGTAAAATAAATATATATTCAGTTTATATATTTAATAAATTATAAATAAATAATTAAGTTATGGACACCATGGACTGGATACACTACCAGCTCGAGTTCATCAGCAAGTGTCGCTAATCCAAAAGGCTAGTTATAATAGTATATTTATAACATATGAGTACTATTCTCATATATATATTTTCATGTAAAGCTTAGCTTATAGTGATAGTGCATATGGTCGGTCTGCGGCCAGTAAGAGCCAGTCAGATAGAAGAATAGAAAGTCCTCCGCGGTTTATGAAGTACCGCGGCGTTTCACTTAATATATTTAGTTTCATTTTATACTACAAACTAAATAATTTAATTACACATGTGTCCTTAAAAAATGTTTATTAATGTAATAAATTAAAAATAAATTTCACTATTATATATCTGGTGTATAGGACTATCAGAGGGAAACTAGTGTTAAGGCTCTCCGTCCTGACATTCCACCCAATTTTTTTGGACATGGCATTTTGAGTCGACCTCAACATAAAAATTTTAAAGAGTTAACTGATTTTTAATTAAATTATGCAATAACTAATGAGGCAAAGGGAAATGTTTTATTTGAAATTAGAGAATAATTGCAAAACCTCTCTCTAATTTAGTTCTGGCAAGTCGTGAAGTGTGAAGCCGAATGCTCGGAATGCCTCCTTTCACCTGTATATGAGCCGCGTTTGAATCATTTTAAAAAATTTTAACATTTTGTTTTTTTTTGAATTTTATTATAATGTAAGCAAAAATCGTGGTGACAGTTCATATTTGTGTCAAGTCTACTTACCTCTAGTTAGAAATTTTCACATGGAATAAATATTGCCTATATAAATGTCAAACTTTGATTCTTTTAATTAATCACCATTAATTTATCACAAACTAAGATAATATAGCTATGAACAAATTTAAATGTTTTGTAAAAATATGTTCCACGTGTGATGTTCGACAAGAATAATATTTTTTGTAAATATTTGAAAAATATAGATTTCAACATAGCTAGATTTGAACCAGCACCTCTTGAAAATCGTCCAAGTCTACAACAGCATGAAAAATGTACTGATTAAAAAACCTTTATTTATTAATAAGCAAATTATATGGAATGTTGATTAAAATACTAAATTCCAATAATTTTTTTTCTTCCTTAATGCGACGGTACGTTTTATTGATAGCAGCGATCAAACGGAAATTTGTTTCAAATGACTGTCAAGTAATGCGATGAACACAGTCAAGCGGAAAGAAACTTAAACGAAGCATAAAAACCATTTAGGTGAATCGCTTTGTGCATTTTCATTCGTAGCAGAGAATTTAATTTTACTAACCTAAATTATGATGACTGTCTGGTGCACTTGTACCGTAATATACAGCACGCTTAGCTTCCAAATTGAAATAACAATAGAAATATTCTGTTTCAGTGCTGTAAGAAGAGTTTGTATATATATATATATATATATATATATATATATACATATATATATATATATATATATATATATATATATATATATATATATATATATATATATATATATATATATATATATATATAAGGTCTGACTGTAAACACGACGGTTTCTGGGTTCGATTCCCACTCGGGGAAAAATAAATTTCTTTTTCTTCGCTCTGGTAACAAGGCAAAAGCACGATGTTGAGTTCCGCCACTCAACAGAGCGTCTTAACACTAGGTTCCTTCAGCTTACGGTTCCCTCTATCTGTCCTGCTACATACAGCGAGTGTACAGCGAGAAGCTAAAAATAATAAGAAAAAACAATATATAGCGGCGTTCAGCTCCTTCCACCATTCAAAACCGGTGTGTAAAACTGGATAAAAAGTAAAACTGAGAAAAAAATGTGTTTTATTAGCGCGTGTTACATGTTACAATTCATGCTTCTGTGATAATGCTTATATTATATTTATTAATGATTATTTGAAATAGTATCTAATAATTAATCTTACAACGCAGTACGTGTAATAAAATTTCTAAAAAGCTTTTAATAGTATAATTCAATTTATATTATTTATGGAGTTGTCTTTTAGACTCGGTGAAAGTAAATTATTTTCACACAACTCATTTTTCACCAAACCATCAAAGCTTGCAACGTCTTTCCTTGGCCTGATTATGAGAATCCGGCAGTTTCTGAATGTAAGAAAAATTTCTTCAATCGCATTTTATTGTGTGAAAAAAGGAACAAATCGGCGAGATTTCGTAACCTCGTTAGTCTGAATAAGTCGAACTATTACTGTATGTATTTAAAATTGAATCCACAATTAAACCTTATTAAATCCCGAATCCCTATTCAAAATGCATTGCATGCACAATTTATTTACACAATTGCTTTTAAACTTGGCATGAAAATTTATTTGCTACATTTATCATGGAAGTTATTGGAGGTATATATAGGTCCAATCAATAAATAAAAATAAAAATTAAAAATTAAAATCAGGCCAGCCCATTCAATAGGATTGAGCGTACTTATTAGGCCTATTAGGTAACCTTGCATTGTAATGAATCCGTATCCCGTGGGTTCTATTGTCTCAATGCAAATAAGTATATATAACACCCGGCGTCTGAATACCGTTTCATATGAATATGAATTACGTGACATATTTTTGAAATATCTAAGGAAACGGTTTGACCGTTAGGGAGATATATCTGTAAGGAATGTATCTGTGAATTTATTAATTATTAATTCAAGGAATATGACTACAGGTCGAAGAATATCGTGATAATTTTGATTGGGCAAAACACGAAGTAGGTTTTGACAAAATCTTGTTGCAGTACTCTTTAATTTTATATATTTTTAAAGAAGCTTCTCTTCATCAATGAGGAAACTTATAAACATTATAAAACATACATATCAAGTGCCCAAAAAAGAAAGACTATATCTAAAATCAAATAATCAAAGACTGGATATTGCAATTTGACTTTTAATTCAACCTATCAACTTTAGTGGAAATATACAAAAAAAATAAAAATAAACCATCTAAATCATCTCAAGGTAGTTAATGGATATTCCTTTATAAAAAAAAGTCTATCGGTCGCAAACACTTTTATGATAAAATCTGGCCAAGAAAGCAAATACGTAGGTCATTTCGAGTAGCGATTTTTGTTCACACATTCAAAAAGACTGGATGAAAAGTCTAAAATATACTCGACAGATATTTTTACCTAGAATTCCTAGATGCTGGAACATAATACTTTATTTACCAATCTAGAATCCGCTTGTTACTGTTAAAGATGTTTTCTTTAAAATGGTATAATTTTGCCATGATAGTACGCAACATAATCGCGTCATATTTTTAAAAATTACAATTTGTTATATCCTCAAAACCATTAAGCTTAAACGTCTAACCCTTAAGCTGTAATGGTCTATCCAAGGTCTATTCAAGGTCTATTTAAGGTCTATTCAAGGTCTATTTAAGGTCTATTCAAGGTCTATTCAAGGTCTATTGAAGGTCTATTCAAGGTCTATTCAAGGTCTATTCAAGGTCTATTCAAGGTCTATTTCAAGGTTATTGCTTGTCCCCCATAATATTTTAAGTAGTATTTAATATTCTAATAGATAAACTAATTAGTGAAAACGAGAAATGGAGCTGGACACAGAGACCATATTATGATTTGTGGACAGACCCGAAATCGAAAACACAATATTTAATTATATATTATATATAATTAAAGCTGGAGACATTGACCACGACATGCCCGTATAAGCACTGTCTGTGCCAAATAGTGAGAGGTCACTGGTGTGGTCTGCGATAGCAGAATACCGCCCAAGCTCAAGGACATTATCCGACCGGTTCTTTTATATGGCAGCGAATGTTGGCCAGCATTATTTCGGCACACTCAGGAGCTTCACGTCACGACGATGAAGATGCTGAGGTAAATGTATGGCGTTACGCGGTCCGACCGCGTACGCAACTCATTCATTCGAGGTCGTCTTGGGGTGTCTCGCCCAAGGAAGCGATGGATGGATGTCGTGACGCAGGACATGAGAGCCAATAGATTGTCCACTAATGATGTTAAAGACCGAGCAAAGTAGAGTAAGTTCAGTTGAAAGGCAGACCCTGAATAACGAGACCAGTACTAATGCCAGGGAGAGGAAGCTTATATATAATTAATTTCATTTCAATCATTGTCATTAATAAAATAGATTACGGACTCCATATCAAGTTGTTTTTAGTTTAGAGCTCTTTAAATGATCTTAAAAAGGTACATTATCTCAATCAATAAGTAATATCAAAACACATTTACACCAATTTTCTAACTAATAAAACACATATTCTATGAAAATCACATCACACCATTATATTGTTACATCCCTACTAAAAGACAGAAATGCCTCTGAGCTCGAGGCAAGACTTATTAAAACAGCTGATAATAGGAGCAAAATCGAATGAAGTAGGGTTAAGATCAAGTAAGAAAGATCAAGACAAAAACATAATAAAATCTTTTATTTGACAAGACGAGACGATGATAAATATGAGGCGCACGCAATTACCTCAAAATGCCCAACGAGTGGCTAAGTAACCCTTTATTCCTAGAAGTTTATCCCTTTTATCCCTTTACTTTGTAAGTGGCGTACTCTAGTTTACGATTATTGTCTAGCTCTTTAAAGATTTTATGTAAATACGTACTAACGTTTTTTATTTCATTACGAAAAGGCAGCTGGAGCGCGTCGAGAGTTGAAAAAAGTTTACGGTAATGGTGCTTAAAGTGAAACAACATACCGCGATTAGCTCCGTCACTTTAAAGATGGCGATTTTGATGTTGATGACTGTCCGGGTGAAGGAAGGTTAAAATCATTCGAAGACGCTGAATTAGAGAAATTGCTCGATGAAGATCCGTGCGACACAACTTCCTTCGCTATTAGGAGTGACCCACCAATCAATTTTTAAGCACGTGTTGGGAATAATTCAAAAGCAAGGAACATGGATTCCTTATACTATGAAGCCAAGTGAAACTGATACTGGGGAACGGTATCTACTTCAATTAATGCGACTGCGCCGAGCACTGCGTGATAAACAGCCACAATGCAAGCAAAGGAAAGAAAGTAAAATCGTTAGAACCTCCTTAGAAACGCTCAGATGGAAAGTCCCATCCCACCTGCCATGTTCACCAGATATTACACCGTCCGACTATTACTTGTTTCGTTCGATGGCACATGGTCTGACTGATCCGCTCAGTTGAAGATATCGAAACATGATTTAATTTGTGGATAATACGAGCATTTTTATCATAATGGCCATCTGCCATGACAACGGCTAATGATGGGTAAAATGGATAAATGGCTAATTATGGATAAGATGGGATGAGAGATGGGTAGAAGTTGTAGCTAGCGATGGGAAATAGCGAGAATGAAGAAATCAAAAATAGTATCCCGCATAAAATTAAATTAATTAAAATGGAAAGCTTATAAAATAATATTGACAAGAGAAGATATATACAATAATTTTAATATTTGTATACATTAAGCTTAATGGCGTTAACGGACCTGGCGTCACATCGGAACGTTGTCTCTAGAGTAGGTGTTGCCTTTGGGGATTTTGTTATCCATTGATAGAACGGTTTCCATTAAGATTTACATCTGTGGTGGTACCAAGGTCTTTACATTTCGTCTTTTTTACACATTTTTTATAAAACTCCTTAACCGAATTAATGGCGTATATTAAAATTTTTGAAAATACAATTTATATAATAAAAATTATTTTGATTATGGTATTTCGTTTATTATACCTTTTTCCATCCCATATTGTATTGAACTTAAATGTATTGAACTTATGTGTATTGAACTTAAATGTGTGCATTGTCTTGTTGAATTGTAGAAAGTATTGCCACATATTGCTTACTGAATCAAGAGAAATACATTTTAAAGTGATACGTGTTGTTCTATATAAATATATGGAATGAATTGCACTTGATAAAATTTAAAACATATAATATGTTATACCACGCTCTTGGAGCTTATCCGCTACGTCACCTTTATCTTCATTTCCGTGACGTGAAGCTTCCGAGTGTGCCGAGATAGTGCTGGCCAACATTCGCTGCCGTATAAAAGAACTGGTCGGATAATGCTCTTGTATATCAGCCCCTCGAGTTTGGGCGGTATTCTGCGATCGCAGACCACACCAGTGACCTTCCGCCTTATTGTCTATATTTGAATATTTGACAATAAATTACTTATTGTCTATATTTTATAATTGTCGAAATTGTAATATCGTATGTATACTTATTTTTTCGGGCAATTAATAAATAAATTATAACAATTTATCATCATAGAAAAATAAATAACGTACAAAAGTTATTTTAATAAAACAAAATATGTTTGTACTAATTTATATATATATATATATATATATATATATATATATATATATATATATATATATATATATATATATATATATATATATATATATATATATATATATATATATATATATATATATATATATATATATATATAAATATATATATATATATATATTAAGAAATAATTTGTTTTCATCCAAATTAATATAAATAATCTAAACACATAAAACTCTTTTGTTAATAAGTGACATGGAACTTTTTTGTGTGTGAAACGAACGAAGTAGACTACAAAATTCATTATATTCATACTACGTGGTCAAAAGCTTATGTGAAGCTTTTATTCATACAATTTTATATATAGGTAAATGTTGTATCTAATAATGAAAACAAAAATTCTCATGTTAAAATTTCTCTTTTTATTAAAGTGTACAAAATGTTACAGGAACTTATATAAAAAATAGCACAACGTATCGAGATCATATTAAAATGAATTAGTAAGTTTTATAGAAAGCCCAAAAATTACACACAATTCAAGTGTATATGCCTATAATAACAATATAAATATATAATTAAAGAAAACATCAAAATTTGGAACGCAGCAGGATACGAACCCGCGCCTCATGGAAACCGTCCAAGCGCTTTCATTTATTTTTTATTTTCTATCCTTAGTGTGTATTAACACTTTAAAAATCATTAAAATAAATGTAAATATATGTTTTTATTAGTATTTGAACCCGTGTTTATTGGGAATCCACTTCAAATAACAATCATATAACATATTTGTATATGTGTCTATATATACATATATATATACGGTTTTCTTGATAAAGCGAAGTGCAAAACGATATTAAAATAAGAAAAGACTTGAAAATAATGTATAGAACATCCTTTTCAGTATATTCATCCAATCAAACTCTTTTTAATTACATTTAGTAGTAATTCATAAAATGAAAATTACATAATAATAGCTATTAAATAATAAATCAGGTCCCGTAGAACATATATAGATATACATATATTTACATTTTACATTTTGTTCTAAACACGATATTCTTGCTACTAGTTATATAAATAAAGAACATTTTTGTATTTAATATCAAAAAATGCTATCAGATGTTTCCAAAGTTCTGTAATTGAAAAATCGGATAACTTTATTATAAGTCTGTCTGTCTATCTATTAAGATATATGCCACACATACAGACTTTTGACAAACAAACACACAGACACTATTGCGTAATTAAAACTTATATACTCTAGTACGATCCTACAATATTATAAAAAAATCCTTAAAAAAAATATAACGGTACGGGCATATACGTAAAAGTAATATATATGTATATATATGTATATATATATATATATATATATATATATATATATATATATATATATATATATATATATATATATATATTTATATATATATTTGCAATTTATTTCACATAAAATTTCAACTTATACGTTTTTGTAGGTTGTACTTAAAATGGACACGAGCTCGACTCGCTATTACTGTTTTTTTAAATTAAACAATAATAACTGAAATGTCAGAAAAATGTATAAACTAAAAGAGCAACTAGAACTATTATATTACTTTTTATCAAATTATCTTACAATAGCTCAAGTCATCTTAATTGAAATGTATTATAATATTTTTAAAGTAGGCTATATATAAAAATGTTTGTCAGTAACTTTCAAAGTTCTGTAAGCACCTTGAGGTCCTTCATCTAAGTCATCTTGCCTATGCAGAGACCGACATGAATGAGTTCTAGTGAGCATATCATATGAAGAGTTCCTAGTTAAGCGCACTGTGCTTTTGTGACGTGTTCGTTTTATTTCCGGCCTTAATTCCGTTTCGTAGTACTTCCGCTCTTCTAGTTGCAGCCATTTTGAATTGAGTAATAGTTTTTTTGTCCATTCATCTGAAAATAAAAAACATGTATATTACATAATAATAAAAAAATATTTCTAAAAAGGTATATATAAATATTCCCTGAGCGATATTTAAAATTATAGATTTCATGTTTGTTCAAAACATTGCATATTAAGTAGGGGACCATCATACTAAGTCATAAATTTCCTCTAATCACTTTTAAAATTAAAAATATTTAATTAATTATTAAGTCACTTTGAATGAAATACTATCCTATTTTGTTTACCATTTTAAATTGTTATTCTACAGTTATACCAAGTAAAGAAACAAAACCTTATTTGTTCGTAAATATGAATTTAAACCAATACCTCATGGTAATCATTCAATTGCTGAACACTAAATCATACGTTCTTATAAAGCTATGTAGAAATTCTAATTGTTACAGCTTATTTATCTTGTTAGCATCTCGGTTTTCTACATAAAAACTCACCATTGAGATCTTTCATAGCACCAGCTTTACCACCATATTCGTAAGGCAGTCCTTCTGGCGGAAAGAAATCACTACTCATCGTGTTAATTTCTTCAGCATCCGAATGCAAATGGACGATCTTGCGTCGCCATGGATACAAGCCAAGGTGTAACAGTACTAGAGACATTGTCTTCAAACGATATGTATTTATTATGTGTACTTCGGAAAATTTAATAGGGTAGGCCGACTGGAAAGAAAATTAGATTAATAATATATTTATCAAAGCTTTTAGAGCTCTAGAAGAAAAAAAGAACAGCTGTTAATAATTTCAGTACAGGCTCATGCTGTTGTCCAACTAAGTATACTATTATACTAAACTACTATAAATATTATAAAACCAAAATGGCAGTCAGTAATTTATATTGTTACATATATAGCTTTAAATCCCTTAATAGAGTTTTTTTTTATATTGCTTAGACTAAAAGTTTCAAATATAATTAGTCACGCTACAAATTTGACGAAAAGTGAATTTAACTCGCCTGTGAAAAGCTTTTAGTAATGACGAAAGCTTACTGAAACTTTTGCTAACATTATTTAAACTTTGCTATTAAAATTAGAGGCAGTCATAGTTTGATGGGACAGCGTCCGACTGTAAACGTGACGATCGTGGGTTCTGTCCCGCCGAGGGTGTGATTATGTTTAAATGACATTAATTCATTTATTCATTAATTAAGAGAGCGCTGCGTTGAATTCTGTCACTTTATAGTGTTTTTTGTAGTCTAAAATCTTTTGAAATTCTAGATTCTTGTCACTTTCTTTGTTACCTTCATGCACCAAATAAAATCCTTCCAATAAGAACCTCGGAAATGATTCTTGAGATGTGATGGTTGCAAGTCACTGACGTCTATAAATACTATTTCATCTCCAGGTGTAGGATCTTCGCGAAGTCTGAAATTCAAAGTTATATTGTTAGTTGTAGGTATATATATATAATATATAATATATATATATATATATATATATATATATATATATCTAATATATATATATATATATAATATATATATATATAAATTGGATATAAATTATATTGTTTTTTTTAATATATTAAATATTAAAAAAACAATATAATTTATATCTATCTTGTCGTATTTACATTTTATCGTATTCAAGGGCAGTAGAGATGGATATTTATTTCTCATGAATACATACATAAAGTAATCATTCTTACACTTGTTCACCTTTGAAGTATCTAGGAAAATATATTAAGACTCAACTACAAATATGATAATACTTATCACTAATCTGTATTACTTAACTTTATAATTAAATCCATCGTGGCGCTGTGGGATAGTGTTTGACTTCAAACGCGGTAGTTGGGGGTTCAGTCCCCATGAGAGAGAATTATGAGAAATAATTAGGTTATTTTCGACTGAACTCGGTATACAAGTGCACAACTCTCTCCCTTCCCTGCTATGTGCAGAATAAAGCAATAACTTAAGACAAAATATTTAACAAATCTGTAACGTAAGCTACGACTATTCAAGATGTCCATATTATTAAAATCGTTTTTACTACAAGTTCACCATCAACGAAAACAACGTGGTGTTTTCATGGATTTCGAATTTATTAGAAATGTGAAGTGTATTTTATATCAACATTGTACAATATGTACGACTTTAGTAACTATGAGCTACTATCGACATATTTTGAATCTGGCTTAGTTTATTTCCGACTGTAGACTGGATTCTAATTACGATACGGCAAATAATAAATAAAATTTAAAAATACTCTCATACTACCACGATCTCATGAACGAACAGCTTAAATAAATTATCATAGAAGTGATATCAAATATCATATTCATACATACATAAATATATATATATATATATATATATATATATATATATATATATATATATATATATATATATATATATATATATATATATATATATATATATATATATATATATATATATATATATATATATATATATATATATATATATGTATCTATGAATATGATATTTGATATCACTTCTATGATAATTTATTTTAGCTGTTCGTTCATGAGATCGTGGTAGTATGAGAGTATTTTTAAATTTTATTTATTATTCGCCGTATCGTAATTAGAATCCAGTCTACAGTCGGAAATAAACTAAGCCAGTCTACTCCACTTTGCACGGTCTTGAGCATCCTCAGTGGTTAGTCCATTGGCTCTCATGTCGTGTGTCACGACGTCCAGCCATAGCTTCCTTGGGCGTCCGGGGGGTCTTACTCCAGGGACAGACATATCAAGGCATTTTCTTCCGACGTAGTTCTTAGGCCGGCGCAAAACGTGGCCATACCATCTCAGACGACGCTCTTGGAGCTTATCCGCTACGTCACGGACCCCAAGACTACCTCGAATGAATGTGTTGCGTATGCGGTCAGCCCGAGTAACGCCACACATCCACCTCAGCATCTTCATCTCCGTTACGTGAAGCTCCTGAGTGTGCCGAGATAATGCTGGCCAACATTCGCTGCCGTATAGAAGAACTGGTCGGATCATGCTCTTGTATATCAGCCCCTTGAGTTTGGGCGGTATTCTGCGATCGCAGACCACACCAGTGACCTCCCGACATTTGGCCCAAGCAGCGCTAACCCGGGCGTGGACATCGTAGTCGATGCATCCGGACTCGTGCATAATGGATCCAAGGTACCTGAACTTCTCCGACTTAACGGCTGGCTCAGGCCCGATGTGGATGGTGCTCGAGTCTGGGTTCCCGCAAGCCATGTACTCGGTCTTTGACACATTCAGTTTAAGACCACCGTTCTCCAGCGCACCCTTCCAGGCATTCACTTTACGCTCCAGCATCAGTCGGTTCTCGTCAATGAGTACTATGTCATCGGCATACATCATCAGCCATGGAGGCTGGTCCTGGATGTGAGCCGTGACAGTATCTAGCACTACATTAAACAAAAGTGGACTAAGAGCTGAGCCTTGGTGAACCCCTACTGTAATTGGGAAGGATTTGGTATCGCCAACAGCGGTCCTAACTGTAGAAACAGAGTCGTTGTACATGTCTCTGATAATAGCAACATAGGATTCAGGGATCCCTTTGGATCGCAGTGCCCACCAGATACACTGACGTGGCACACAGTCAAAGGCCTTCTGCAGGTCTAAGAATGCCACATGCAGAGCTCTCCTCTTTTCCCTGTGTGCCTCCATCAAAATTCTGAGGGCAAAAATGGCGTCCGAGGTGCCTGATCCTGGCTGAAATCCATATTGACACTCAGAGACAGTACATTCTCGGCGGAGCCTGAGGGCGATCACGCGCTCGAAAAGCTTCATGGTGTGACTCATAATCTTAATGCCCCTATAACTACCGCAATCTTGAACACTGCCCCTTCCTTTGTAAATAGGGGTAATAAAACTGTGCCGCCATTGATGTGGCATCGTCCCAGTGTTCAAAATGCGGTTAAAAAGATCAGTAAGCATGAGCACACCACGAGAGCCCAATGATTTCCACGCTTCGATCGGGATATCATCAGGTCCCACCGCCTTGCCGTTCTTCATGCGTCGAAGACAATTTCGAGTTTCATCAAGGGTTATTGGAGCAATAAGTCCCAGGTTAGGAGGTGGTTCAGACGGAATACTACCCGGGTGCTGAGTATTCAGCAGCTCCAAGAAGTAACTTCTCCACCTCTCCTTCACAGAAGCATGACTACAGAGCAGCTTGCCCTGGGAATCTCTGACGCAAAGACATTTTGTGATATCTTGCGTCGCTTTATCCCGAGCACGTGCCAATTTGTAGATGAGCTTCTGCCCCTCCACAGTTTCAAGTTTATCATATAGAGGTAATAAACTTTCACTGCGGGCTCTGGCTACAGCTCTTTTGCTGGCACGTTTTGCTGCTATGTACTCCAGCCTGTCTTCAGGAGAGTTGGAACGCTGCCACTCCTTAAATGCAGTCTTCTTATCATGAATCACCTCTTGTACCTTGTCATTCCACCACCATGTCTCCCTGTCCATAATACGTCCTCCCTTAGAAACGCCAAGAACATGCTTACCAGCCGTAATGATTGCTGACTGAGCTCGATCCCAAGCATCCTGAGCAGTTTCGGTGTTAGTTGATAAATTTTGACTGTTAACCTCTGCCAGAAAGTCGGTCTGCATCGGTCCATTCAGCAACCACCACTTGATCTTAGACTTACGCGTCTCGGCTAATTTCTTTAGCGGGGTAACGACATAATCCATGACAAGAAGACGATGTTGGGCCGTGAGGCTTTCGCCAGGAATGACTTTACTGTTAGTTACCTTGCCAACATGACACCGCCTGGTCAATAGGTAATCTATTTGGGTTGAATGGAGTCCACTCGCATACGTAATAAGATGCTGCGGACTCTTTTGGAAGAACGTATTCACGATGGCCAGATCAGATGCAATACAGGTTCTTAGGATATTTTCGCCCTCTATATTGCGGCGACCGTGACCAAAACCACCGTAGACACGTTCATACGTATCCGCAGCCTTACCCACGTGACCGTTAAGGTCTCCCCCAACTATAATCACCTCGGTAGATGGTATAGCGAGTAGAACCTCTTCATATTGCTCCCAGAATGACTCCTTTTCGGCCCCGTTACAACCAGCCTGGGGAGCGTATGCACTAATTAAGTTGGCGATAGCCCCCTCAACCAGTACCTTCACCCGCATCAGGCGGTCACTGCGTCGGTCAACTTCGAGGAGACCATTCCGTAGCTCTTCAGATAAAACTACTGCTACACCAGTTTTACCGGAAGGAGACCCAGTGTATATGAGCTGGTAACCCTGTCCGATGTTACGAGACTTATTGCCCTTCCAGCGCGTTTCCTGAAGGAAAGCACACTGGACCCGACGCCTCATGAGTACATCTGTTAGTTCCCTGCATCGTCCGGTTAGAGAGCCATATATATATATATATATATATATATATATATATATATATATATATATATATATATATATATATATATATATATATATATATATATATATATATATATATATATATATATATATATATATATATATATATATATATATATATATATATATATATATATATATATATATATATATATATATATATATATATATGTATGTATGAATATGATATTTGATATCACTTCTATGATAATTTATTTTAGCTGTTCGTTCATGAGATCGTGGTAGTATGAGAGTATTTTTAAATTTTATTTATTATTTGCCGTATCGTAATTAGAATCCAGTCTACAGTCGGAAATAAACTAAGCCAGATTCAAAATATGTCGATAGTAGCTCATAGTTACTAAAGTCGTACATATTGTACAATGTTGATATAAAATACACTTCACATTTCTAATAAATTCGAAATCCATGAAAACACCACGTTGTTTTCGTTGATGGTGAACTTGTAGTAAAAACGATTTTAATAATATGGACATCTTGAATAGTCGTAGCTTACGTTACAGATTTGTTAAATATTTTGTCTTAAGTTATTGCTTTATTCTGCACATAGCAGGGAAGGGAGAGAGTTGTGCACTTTGTATACCGAGTTCAGTCGAAAATAACCTAATTATTTCTCATAATTCTTTCTCATGGGGACTGAACCCCCAACTACCGCGTTTGAAGTCAAACACTATCCCACAGCGCCACGATGGATTTAATTATAATTTTAAGTAATACAGATTAGTGATAAGTATTAACATGTTAGTAGTTGAGTCTTAATATATTTTCCTAGATACCTCAAAGGTGAACAAGCGTAAGAATGATTACTTTATGTATGTATTCATGAGAAATAAATATCCATCTCTACTGCCCTTGAATACGATAAAATGTAAATACGATAAAATTGATATAAATTATATCGCCAATATATATATATATATATATATATATATATATATATATATATATATATATATATATATATATATATATATATATATATATATATATATATATATATATATATATATTCAAGCTCCTTTGCCAATTTATTTTCCATCGTTATTCTTTACATGTCTTGATGGCATGACATGTCAGTCTGACGTAGCATTCAATTTAATTTTCATTCATTTGTTTCGTAATTCTTTAACGGCAGTCATGGCTTTCAAATCCTATACCACTTGCACTTTAAGCTTTATCTACGCCTACAACAACATTGTCCAACCAAAATACACAATTAATGTGAATTACAACACAATACTTATTCAATATACGTATTTTCTTATACATTTATAATACAAGCTGACCTTATATCCAAGATCATGAGCCACCTAGCAAGCAAGGCCTTCGAAGAGAGCGGTCGCTCCAGCGCGGAAGGTGCGGGGAGTCGCACTATTGTCATTCGCTTCCCACTCATCGAGCGAGCCCGAAGTGGTACTATGTACCTATAATATAATAAATAAATATAATTATTTTTAAATAATTAAGGAAATTCATATTATAAAGAAAGTCATGAATTTTTGTAACTGTAGAACGGAGAATCTTAATACTAGGTTTACTTTGCGTGTGCAGTAAGCGGAAAAAAATGGCGAAAAAGAGGCTTCATAATTAATAATACTTTATGGAAATAATTTTGATCTTTTTTTACTATACTTCAGATTGCATAATATGAAGTTTAAGTCTTTTCGTTTATGGCCACGTAATAAAATTTCATCTATCTAGAACTTTTAGTGAGAGTAATAAACCTTAGTAAATTAGGTCACGCCGTACTATGGCTATAGATTTTTTAATATTTATTTGCTTATATATAGTGAAGAAAAATTACAAAGTCGCTTTCTTGCACTGCCACACAGAGTTCCTTCTCTTTTTACCTACTAATACCTTTAAATATATTCCTTCTCAAAGTACTGAATTCCACGTTTTATATTTATAATTTCTTTGACAGATTACTTTTGTTATTTTAATAATTTGAAACGTATAGAGATCTATTACTGTCAGAACAATTAATTACTTTCAATTAATTGGTCTAGTAAGACGAAGGTGAAGTGTGCCGTTGAATCCCCACTCAACGTATATAGTATAGTATACCCTATAGTGTAGTACATACACGTCTTGACAGCTTGATAAAATATCTTCATCGTCCGGGTGTCTTTTGTGCCATAGATCCGATAATCCTCCAGGACCTCGCGCTGTATAGTACTTCCTTGCCCTTTTAGCAGCATCTATCTCACTGTTGTCACTTGTTATAGGTAATACATTTAAAATTGCTATTTCTTCGTCCGACGTGAACCTGGTTAGGTTATCACGGGCCCATCGTTCCCCAAACGACGCTGCCGGAGACATCCTGAACCTGGAAGCAAACATAACTATAATTTATACTAAATACATATATATATATATATATATATATATATATATATATATATATATATATATATATATATATATATATATATATATATATATATATATATATATATATATATATATATATATATATTAATTTTGAATATACATACATACACACACTATGAGTTTAATAGTGTACCAGTACTGTACCAGTCAAAACATGTTTCCCGAGAGTATTATTTGTATAATATTTACATACATTTCAGTCTATCAAAGTTTTGTTTGATATTGACGTGTCTTTTCCCTATACGGTACGAATATTTCCGCGTAAAACCTTTTTCGTGTTAACTGTATTTGTGGAATGTACAAAAGTAAGTTTGGTAAAAGATGAAGCGACAATAATAAGAGAAAGAATTTTTTTCAATTTTTGTTTCATAGAAATTAACAGTAAATTTTAGTTCTGATAGAATTCTTAAGCTCAGTTTATCTTAACCAGATCAAAATATTATATTATACAAATTTGATATGCGTAGCATGCATACACAAAAAAAATTAAAAAAAATCTTATACATATTTGTAAAGACACGGTATGGTAGTATTATCATAAGAAGAAACTACGTAGCAAGCCATGTATTCACTATGCACGTGCCGGGCCTATTGCGTTTAAGGATAGAAGCTCAAATCAGCTCAGACCCTTTGAAATGTGCATTATTGCTCACCTCCACTGTCCGAATCCTTTCTCTAACTGATCATATTCGAATTGAAGTACATTCTAGAACTCAACTCATAATAGTTCTAGAAAGATTAAGCTTTTTTAGCAGAATATAGAGAGATATCACTGATAACAGTGCAGGTAAGAGGTATTAACCTCTCGGTCCTACGTCTACCGCATACAAATTAGCTCTAAGCCTATTCCTGGGCAGTTCGTTAGTAACATTAAAGTACCTACTTGTTAAGTTTAAAACTATGATATTTATATATATTTGTATCTTAATTACGTAATACTAATATTCTCAGGGATTTTTATCGAATAAAATATACATTAAATATACTATAAAAGTATATTATATATATATATATATATATATATATATATATATATATATATATATATATATATATATATATATATATATATGTATATATATATATATATATATATATATATATATATATATAATATATATATATATATATATATATATATATATATATATATATATATATATATATATATATATATATATATATATATATTAAGTTAGTGTTCTTTAACGCTTGGTTGTCTGTTTTGTACCGAAGACACTATTTCCAATCTTTTACGCGAAAGAAGTTCGAGGTACAAGATGTACTTCTTTTTCATTTGTGGTGTTTTACGTGTAAGCTATAAAGGGGAAGCATTAATGTATCTTCATATAGCTGTATACTCACAGTTGTAAGCTTGTGATAGTAGTACTTTTTGTGTTATAAAGATATGATATATATATATATATATATATATATATATATATATATATATATATATATATATATATATATATATATATATATATATATATATATATATATATATATATATATATATGTAAATATAAAATAGGTACTTGTTCAAAAGTAAATTTTAAAAATTCTAACTGTCACATCTCGTAGTTATTAATTGTATAGTATCTTTTTTTTCTAGCAAAATGCAAGGTTTATTAACTATATGCATAAGAATAATGCGAGTATTCCATAGAATAAATAAATATATATTATAAAATATTAATATTACATACAAAAATAAAACGAGCTTAGTCGGCTTACACTACAGACATAAAATGTTGTTATTTTTTAACCTTCTCCAGTAAAAAAAACATTATAGAGTATACTAACGTCAGCTTAGACAACATCGCATTTTGCAATATATAAACACATATAACACGTATAAATAAAAAAAATTAAAAGTGTCTATAGCTAGATATGGTTTCGAATGTGGTGGAAAACCAGCATAATGTTGGATAATACCGACTGTACTTGAAATATTTATTAGATTTTTTACCGGTTGAATATTTGGTCGATAAAGAAATCTCCTTGACTTGTCTCTTTTAGTGTTCGATTTTTTTATAGTTACTATAACTACATATTTTTTGCAGTCAACAGATGATAAAGAAATAACAAGGGTTTCTTTGCCACCTTTGTTTAAGATGACCTTCTTAGTGCAATGATCAACATAAATATTAATATTAATGTCAAAAGCAGTACTATCAACTGCATAACGCGCATATATATTAATAAATTAATATAATATTAATAAATTAATATAATATTAATAAATTAATAAAATATTAATAATATATATTAATAACAGAAAGTTAATAAAGTTCAAGTGGCGAATATATTTGTAAAAACAATACAATACAAAAATGTACACGGCATAGTATTATAAAAATAATAAGTAATGAACATAGAAATTGTTCACTCGATTTCTTCATATTATCAGGTAAAGAGAAATACGTATTTTTTTATTTGTTCTCTAGAGCAAATAACATTGAATATCTTAATAATGGAATTGGGGACGAAAGAGTCACTTCAAACGTTTTTTATTGTTTTTTTTACAATATCATTTCGTTTGCGATTTTCTACATTTATAAGATCATATTAACCGTAGGAAATTATTATATAATAAGCATATAAAATAAATGTTCCATATTATTTCTAGGTTTCCAATTGTCAATATACTATAATAACATAGAGCCGATCATTTGCATGGTCCCACAATAGTTTTTACCAATAATAATAAATAAAGAAATACGTCATGGACTGTAGTGACGCAGAGGCCCAGCTGCTTTTAAACGCGACGTTTTGTGGGTTCGATTTCCACTCGGGGAGAATGAATTATCTTCGCTCTGGTAACAAGGCAAAGTGCGGCGTTGTGTTCCGCCACTCAACACGCAATGTTTCGAAAGGCGGAATGTGGGGAACGGAGTGTCTTAACACTAGGTTCCTACGGTTCCGACGGTTCCTTCTGCTTACCCTGCCACGTGTAGGATACATCGTGAAACTATTAATTAATTAAGTAAAGAAATAAATAAATAAATATCATCATAAATACATTCATTTTACCCAGACTCTTTATATTTGATTTGGTTATTGAACATAGAGCTGGCTATAAGCTTAAACACCAGACATCCGTATAGTGCTGAGCTCATAGCCAACGAGGTCAATTACCAGATTATATTACAGACTCGACATTAATATGTAAGTCAATATCTTACATTTTTTTATAAAAGCTTACAAAAATACACCTATTGTGCCACTTTTCATATACATTACAGTCGACGGTAATATTAGAGTTAAAAGGTCCGCCGTTATAGTCATTTTGGGTCATTATACGGTGTGGTATACAAAACCTTGTAGAGTACTTGGTAATACTTGTTAATGTAAAGCTTATATTAGACGTAACTACGTACATTGTACGTGTACGAGCAAAATATTTTTTAAATGTTTTTATCCAGGATATATGTTATCCTGGATAAAAGCACATAATTCCAAAAAAAAAGAAACACGAAATTAATTTAACTTGTTGTCGATAAGGATCATTTATACCAAATTTACGTTCACACAATTGTCACGGCTCTCGAAGCACAAAGGTTCTTGTCTCATGACAGTCGGAGTCAAATACCACTTCATCCTATCACGTTTATCCTTGACATTAAGAGTTCAAATTGTGATAGGCAAAGGTTTAAGTAAGAGGTGTTTCGGATAGATTGAAATTTAAGTTTATATCACAATAATGTGATTATTTAATTTATTTTACTCTTGGTACGATGCAGATTAGGCTGAGTCAATCAAATAAAAAAAATCCTATCGTAAAAACCTTACATACTGTACATTACATACTATTTGTAAGTTTACAAAATGTTGGATTAAAATATACTTAATTACATAGAAATTCGTACGGTATTATTCAATTAAATAGTTATGTTTCGTGATAACAATGAATTTTCTATTTTTCTAAAACCTGAGGTATAATATGAAATACTAAAGTTAATTTCTTTAGTTAAACTACACATTTACATCTCCGACTTGTTAAATAATAAATTGTTCAAGAGCCATTGCGTTGTTAATCCACTATGATACGGAAAAAGCTAGCTAAATCTTGATAAGCTCATGCATGTTAATTTTAATATACATAGATTATTGTGTCATGGCGAGATAAATTTGGCAAGATTAATGCATATTGTATAGGTAGGTACATAAATGTGGAAAACTATACATTTTAAATGTTTTGGACATAAGCTGGCAGGTCTATATCCAAAACTTGTAGGAAAAACTAAAATGTTTGTTATACTTATATTACATTTTGATTTTAATAATCAATTTATAATTGTTTCTTGATCTCAATTTCAATCATCATTTTGTATTTTCTTAATAGAAAAATATGTATGAAGGAATAATATCATTCCAAATTACCTATATATGTCATATAATATATGAATTCAATACAAAAAAGAAGGCGAACCTTTGCGTTCATATAATAAATTTAACTATACATATTTTTAATTCCTGATAAAGCTTTAAAGAATTAGACGAATCTAATTGTATGATTGTAAAAGCCAGAACGTCGAGGATCAGTGGTAATTTTTTTAGCCCGTTACTTAGTTAGATAATGACAAGTACTCATTAAATAATTGTTACATGCTAGAGGACCCGTTGACGCGTAAAATACGCGTTGCCGTAGCAACGTATATGTCAGTTTATACAAAGGTTATATTGTTAAACATATGGTAATGTGTGTAATGTTTAATTTATTGTTTTAATGTACTTTATACGCATTATTATTCAAAAATATGAGCGTTCTTCACTTCTTCCACACATAAACTATAAGTGTGCCACATTTCATATTTCTCTGTCCGCGTAATTTTCGTAAAAAGAGATCCAAGGTTTTTGCTTCACATATTAATATACTTATAGATTTATAAAGGTAATATATATACATGTATGTATTAATAAACATAACATCTGTCCATAAACGAAGTGTTAATAATCGTGAGAAAGAAACATGTTTTTACAATCACTTATGGCACATATTTGCTCATTCTATTCATAGTATAAAAAAACCAATAAGGAAATTGCTTAGGATTGAATATTACGAATTTTGTACACGATTTTATTTATTTTTTGCTCATTGATTATTGTATAAAATTCTATGCTCATTAATGACGCCACGATTTCCGATACGCCTTTAACATAGTCTTATTTGTAGAGTTCCGTATGTCAGTAACGCTGTCCATCTCTCAAGATAATTTTTCTCAAAATTGCTTGGAGCTATCAATCTGTTATTAATAAAAAATATACAGTCTCTTGGACTACAGGAACCTTTTAACTTCCAAGTCAAGGTAATTCAAATATACAAGTGTTTATGTTTCGTTTTTATAGAATATTATATTATTTATATTATTATTTATATTGTATAGAATTCGTCTTGCAATCAAAATCGATATGGCTGTTGGGGCGAAAACCATCCCGTTGACCTTGAATTATGAAATTTGACAAGAAGTAAAAACTTATAATGAATATAAATATATAAAAAAAACCGAAAATTAAATAATTTACAGATTTATCCATATCACAGAAAAAAATTATTAGAGACTTATCTGTTCCTACTACTTATAAATTGGTACGAGACCCTCAGTGCGCGAGTCCCACATGCACTTGGCCGGTATATTTTTAAATTTAAATTGATAAATAATTAAAAAGTCCATATAATGATAAGTTTTATCGCTTTACTTTAAAATTAAAATGTAATAACCTTGAAATAACGAAATATTGACCCCATAAGAAATAAATAAAAATTATAAATTTTCCTTTGCTAATACTGAATACAAGTACACATAAATTTTTAAAACTTGATAATGTATTTTCTATTTTTATTAAAAAATAAAAGCTATTATTAAAAATACATAAATATATAATATGAAAACGTAACGAAATATTACTAATAATTTTTGATCTCGCGAAGAAAAGCCATCCAGGCTATAAGGCCATTCGTTACAAGCCGATTTCCTGCATTATAATGTAATTATTAAACGTAGTTTTAATCGATCTTTACTTCATAGTAATTATCACTTATTATACTTACTATAGTGTAGCTCATGACTTTAAACGTTATAATAAATATTTTTAACATAGCTTTAATTAAAAATTTTACGAGAATACATTACTTTTTCAATCAATTTTTATCTAATAAAGTAGTTGTGACATACGGACAGATAGACAGACACTATGGATCTAGAAGAGTCTATATAACTGAGTCTAAATAACTATATAGTCTAGCCAAAAGTGAAAAATGAACAATTATTACGACTTACTTTCATTGACTTTCGAAAATTAATTTGTAATCATTCCCGCTTCTATGAATTGTAAAAACCCCTCGTCCTAATAATTAAGTCCCCTACAGGTTCCTCTACTAGGATATCCTAGTAGGGGACGCTATAGGGATATTATTAATTTCAATTTGTTTATTCATTAGAAGTACTTACCTACGCCAGTGCAAACATTACATATGCTAGTCAGTTTGTTTTAAATTAGTTCATTCGTTCATTAGGACCTTCGTGGCGTAGAGGCATAGCCTCTGCCTGGAAACGTGACGGTTTGTGGGTTCGACTCCCATTCGGGGAGGATGAATGATTTTCATTTTCCTCGCTCTGGTCGCCACTCAAGACGCAAATGCCTCGAAAGGCGGAAAGCGTCCCTTTGTCTACTCTGCCATGTGTGGGATACAGCGTGAAGCTAATTTAATTTATTTTTTAATTTAGTTCATTTAAATAAAAATTTATAAGTTGATATTTAAATATTATTCTGTATAACATACTTAATTATTTATATTACTTATTTGCATTTTGATAGATCCAATTGAAGATTATAAAAATATTCATTTTTTTTTAAATGAACATGAGCTTTTCGAATTATATTTGTAAGTGGACTATTATTCACTTTATTTTAGTACAATCTTTTTTCTTTGTATAGAATAATATGCCATGATTCTGTTTCATGATAAATTATATATATGTATATATATATATATATATATATATATATATATATATATATATATATATATATATATATATATATATATATATATATATATATATATATATATATATATATAAGCTGACTAAGGCGTATTCGGCACATCCCGACCCTTTACGATATTAAAGCTTAAATGAGAAACCCTTGACATAATATTTGCAATATCACACAACAGAATATTGTCCAAGCCGTAAAACGTGTATAGACATCCTCGTCTTTATGCCACGTTTTATTGAAATATGAGCGTTTACGGCTACTGCTCAGTAGCTTCGTATTGTTCGCAGCTTTTCTTATATATTGTTATAAATTTCCACTGTACTCTTTATATTATAATAATAATAATAATACTTTATTGCACAAAAAAATATATATATAACATTTCACAAACAGAATTATATGTGTATATTATGTCCAATGCTTTATATATTAGAAAATATGATTTTTTAAATTGCTATTTATGTGCCATAAATGGTACATAAAATATATAATAATAGAAACATTTAATTATTTTTCACTACATTTTTGATGTTTTTTTTAGAAATCCGTTATAATTTACATACAGCAGGTTAGGCAGAGTGAACCAGTATCCGTCCAATTTTTGAAACATTTAGTGTTAAGAGGCGGAACTCAACGCCGCGCAACGTTACCAGAGCGAAACAAAGTAAATAATGCATTTATCCGGAAAGAAATCGAACCTGTGTCTATTTTTCAGACGCTGTGCCGCTGCGCCTCTACATTATTATGAATATGTTCTAAACAAATATAGTTTTTATTGTACAATCATTCATAAAAGTTAAAATATCATTAATTCTCTTCATAAAAATAAATTGTGATTGAAAGTATATTCACAAAGGAAATGGGGTGAAAGATGGCATTAATTAAGAGATGACCATAAAAGTGAAAAATGCCAGTACCATAAAAATGAGCATTGAGTCGAGCAACCTCCACGATACTGGTACCTATGGATAGGTTAAACTTAAAAGATAAATAGGTACTTTATGATCAATAACAACGTAAACTTTGTTATTTAAAAAACTAAAGACGAATTTAAATTTTAAAATAGTATACTGACAAAAATAAGTTATTATTTTAAATAGTCAATTTACAAATAATACTGTAATGAAGATACTAAAAACAAAATTAAATTTTCTAAAGAAAAAGACACAAAGACATCATTATATGGAATTATGATATTATGTCAGACTATAATAGACATGGGAAAAATCGTGCATCTGTTTTAGCCACAATTAGGTACTTGTTAAGTGCGTGAAGTACGTAACAAAACTTGCCATAACAGCGCGTAAATGTTTACGAATTACTTGTAATTAGATTGTATTTTAAAAATAATATACAGGAAAATGTTTATCAGTTATGCTCGTTTCAACATAGTTATTGTGTAAACAACGCCAAACACAATATATATATATATATATATATATATATATATATATATATATATATATATATATATATATATATATATATATATATATATATATATATATATATATATATATATATATATATATATGAGTGTTTTTCATAAAATTTATATATATTTTAAACAATATACATTTACTTATACTTTACACGACTTGACAAAATAAATTATGAAATTATGTAATTATTTTTGATTCTTGTATATATTATGTACATTAGATACCATTCACCTAAATATATAATATTATATTTTTTTATCATAAAAATTAAAATTAAATAATCATAGAAAGGAAATCGATCTATTCAAAGAAAACTAATGTTTCATACAAAAACCGCTATTTTTCATAAGCATGACAATGACGTATAAGTCAGTGACACTCACAAAATAACAATTGATGTCATGCCATTCGCAAATAAACCGTTAAAGCGTCATTACAAAGGATATTGTTATTATATACGTCTACATTATTTTAAAAATACTATTTACCGTTATTTATATAGATTTTCAAATTGGTTCAATGAAATTTTGAATTTCTAATATAGCAATAGATATAAACATATTTCATGTATAATAATAATACGTAGTCGCTAAAATATTATTAATGTAGATAAAGCTGGTGGGAGCAAGGTCTTGCACTTCTCCTAGATGATAATATAAATCTAGATATAAATACTCGAAATAATTAAAATTTTATACTATCTACCTATATAAGAACTTGTAGCAAATAATACAATATGCTTTGTGTCACGTTAATAATCACTTTTGCTATCTGAGTTCTTGTACTGTATTGTGTCAATACTGTTGCCTAACGATAAATGCGGTCTAATTGTAGCTTAATATCATGATATACGGTTCCATATAATTTTGCAGGATAATAACTCTTGTAAATTAATACAGTATGTTATTACATTCGCGCCTATGACATAGCTTAATTAGGATATATACTTTATTACATGCGGTTAGTCGTCTTAGAGTTAGACAAAATGCATATTTGTTTCAACTTTTAACGCCTCTCTAAATTAGTGAATAGAACAGAAGGGCATTATGTAAATATAGGTCCTCTTACAAAAAACTTGTGGTGGTCACAAAATGCTAAACATGTGAATTAAATAATAAAATAATTAAATAAAATAAAGCGTATATGTCTATATATTATATTTGTTTATAATATATATACATATTAAGTTCAAATCGCCTTGGAGTACTTAACGACAACAGTCTTTAAAAAATATAATCCGGCACATGTTGACATTTCCAAAACAAAGTATATGGATATATATGTGATAATATTCTACAGTAACTTTGATTTTCAAGTAAAATAAATGTAAGAAAACTTTCATGTTATTTCGACAGAACAATTTAAGATCTAAACAAAAACAGAAAATAAAAACAAAGAACATACCGCTAAGCACGTCACTTTAACACTGCGCGTGCGCACACGTTTGTGAACGCAGTCGTGTTCCTAGGTGAGTCATTGCCTTCACGTCGCCTTGACCTTAGCGAATGTTTGGGGCTTGAATTATGGTGCGATTATGATGGCTTCTCCATTATAAATAAATATACAGAAAATTAAAATAAATATTATGGCATTCATTTAGTACTATGTAACTTTTTCTTTAATGTACATTATAATGGACGTCATATAGTTACTATATTTCTTTACCATTATTGATATGAAAATTCAATGCACACCGTTGTACATATTATGTAAAAGTGGATAAATGCAAAAAATGTACGTATTTACAAGCTTGTCATAAGTTTAAGGGACTAAATTGTTTTATTTTCATTGCATCGAAATAGGGTGGAGTAAAATAAACTGAAGTTTACCATATTCTAACATACAACCTCATACACAGAGGTAATTGAATTAACCCATTCATGACCGCCGTGCCAATAAAAGGAATACTTAGTTAAAGGATTTTTATTATGGAAGTTTTCAGAAAAAAAATAATTTAATTAATATTTCTATAATGACAGACATAATTAATAAATAAAAATATTGCAATTACCCCATAATAAATAAGCATTTTACTATAGACCAGTTTAATAATATCATAAACTAACGTCATATACTAATGATATATAGAAATCGATGAAAGGCCTTTTTGAAATTTAAGGTTGTTGTCGATGGAAGGCCTTTTTGAAATTTAAGGTTGTTGCTCGTTTGCCTTCCTTTACAACAAAAAAAAGAAAATTAAAATATGAATATGCCATTTTTGGCACAATAGCTACAAGTGGAATGGCAACATGATCATTTTCATAAAACAAAGATGAATTTAAAATATTATTTTTATGAAAGTAACAAGATTACTAATGATAGTAAAAAATATAAATATGATCAATGAAGACAGTTACGACTGCTGAACTGACCAATTTTTTTTTACAATCTAGAGTCATAACGGTTGAAAAAGATGACTGATGATATATCTCTATTTAATTTTTCAAGGAACTTTCTAACAATGACTGTGCACAGCTAGGAAATCTATTTGAAATCTACTTAAAATAATCAAAGCGACTATTTCAAATACGTTTTTCAGTACATTTGAATCAAGCACAAACAAATAATACATAATTTGCGCTTTTTTCCCGCGTAAATCCCGATCCCGTGGGAATCCCGTGATAAAAAGTAGTCCATAAGTTTGTTGGTACACAACATCTTCTATTTTTTTTATATGTAAGTGTTCCGGAGAATTTCAAATATTTGCGTAACGTATAAATTAAAAAAAAAACACAGTATTCTGAAATCAAACAAAAAATATACATCAATAATGTTATTTCACCAGTTTCTTTATAGCTGCGATTGACAGTTTTGTCAATTAACCTAGTTATGTAAAATTTTTATTTTTTTAAGTTTTCGTACATTTTAGGTTTCTCTAAACATTCCTTTTTTTATTTCATAAGAACCTTCTCTTGACAATAATTAATACCACAAAAAATAATTCACAAAATTGTTCGTACGCGTGTTGTGATGCGATGACCATGGAAAATAGAGATTCAGTTTGGTTTTACATGGAAAATTTGGTTATAATTTTCTGAAAGACTTTTGCTTCTTCTGGGATCATAACTTTATTGTTAAAGTAATTTAAACGAAACTGTTGCCTCCATTACATACTCGAAACATAATCGTAGTATAAATTGTATTCCAAAATAAAAAAAAATATAGCTTAGCTACTCTATTTTTGTTGTATATTTGTAAGTAATTTGAAGTATACTATAATTTTTTTTATGTCTTTATGTTATTTATGTTATACTATAATTTTTTTATGCCTATGCCTATGTTATTATTGTCTTTATGTTACTTAATTTGTTCTGTTTAATACAAATCTATAAATAATCATACTAGAAGATTTATTTATTCATTTATTCATACGGATATTCAACAGTTGTGTATAATTTTTCTTTACTTTAACACATTCTTGTTTAGTACTTACATAACAATCTCAAATTAAAGAAGGATTTACCAACTGTCGCAGACGTCAGTTTAAGGTGCGTCAAACTGTACATAATAACTGAAGGTGTCATTAATATTCGTTAAATATTGAAATTAATATACCTATGCTGTAATAATATTTTAAAAATTTTCAAAATTACGATTGAACAATTGTATTTATAGTAAGTTATTTTGTGAAATTAACGTAATTATTATTATGAGCTCACTGCAGGGCAAAGGCCTCTTTACGTCCTTTTCATTTCTCTCGATCCTGTGCTATTGTGTACCAGTTGTTTAGATGCTTGAAATCGTGCCGCCATCGCCGTGGTAGTCTGCCGCGTGGATTCAGGGGCCCAATTGGTGGAGATTTTGGCCCAGCGGTCGTTAGATTGACGTGGCCTGCCCCGTCATATTTCAATATTGCAGGTTTTTTTAATGTATTGTTAACTTATGTATTATGTACCTACTATTATATTTACAACGTTATAATTACAAATATATTAAACGTACAAAAATAATGCGCTTTAATAATATTTCCTCGTTGTTTTGTTGGTTCTGTCAGGTGGTCAGGACTGACGGGGAAATTTTTGGTGGAATTTTCATACATTGCTATGAATATAAAATCAGATCAAGAACTTCATACGATTTTGCAAGCATCAGATAAATGTGTTTTGAAAACATGTATGTTATAAATAAACGCAAAATAATACATTACCCTTGTAAATAGTAGATAATATTAATTTTCTAAATATAGAAATGGCTTATTAGGCGGACCGATAGGTCAAGTAACTTGAACGCTATTCATAAACATGGGATACGCCTCAAATCAATAAAAGTACCAAAACTCTAAACATCTGGCGCGAATGTAGATTTGTTATACGCATGCGCAAGATTGTGCTGCCATACTAGAAATAATATTTACCCGTATTTTTGGGGTGACAAATTATGAATGTTTGTTGTTTTTTTGTATACTGTACATAATATATAATTTTTGTATGAATTTCAATTTCAATTTGTTATAATTACTTTTAGTTTTGTTTGATATATGAATTATGTATAAATTTATATATTTTATGTTTGCATAGTTTCTAGGATTTTTAATTCATTTAATTTACAAACATTTTATATTTTAATATTTCTGTATAAAATTATTTGTAATTCCTTATAAGTGATTCGTATCGTATATGGGCAACATTCCACAAGAACGTCAAAATTAAGAACTGGAGCGAAATTTACGTAAAAATAATATATTAATAATATTTATGAATGAAAATAACTGAAATTGGTGCTGAAATATTATTATACATTCGATTATTTTGCATTGAAACCTGAATATGAAGTAGTTATTGATTTTTACAATACAATAATACGATAATCACGATAAGAATGTACAAAAGATTCACAGTATTTTATAAAGAAGTTATTACATTGAATTAGTTATGTAGTGTTGTTAAATAGTCTTCCGTGTTGCAACATATCTGTTGTTAATTTTTTATAATAACAAAGTGTTGTGTAAAGGTTGTGTGCTTAGTCAAAAGAAAATCGGAGAAATTTCGTCCACTGTGAAAGGTAAATAAATAATCTTAATAAATTAAAAAGTAAGTTATAAGTTAATAGTACAAGTGAAAGGTATAATGTATGAATTAATTAAAATTTTCTTGATAATGCTATAAGCGTTCATGAAGTCAAGGCTTATAGAAGCACGAAGCGATCATGCATTGAAACCAGTCTATTACAATATGCTTGTTGAATTGATTTTTATTATAACTTTAATCGTGAATCAATATTACTAAGCAAAATAATGCAAATATTTAAATATATTTTTTAAATTATTTCGCGCACGTTTGTTGCTGTGTGCATGTTCTTTAATTTTATATACCATTCGTCAAACAACACATGATTTAGATTGATCTAAGCAGGAAATATTTTGTTACAACGCTTACCTCTACCTTATTATGCATAGTCACAATAAATTCGAGTTTATGTACAATTCAATTAGCAATTGAAAATTTGAGAAGATAATGTAACAATTTTATAAAAAGCTTTGGAATTCGTGATTTTGACGTATTTTTATAAATTTCATGTATTTGTAAATAATAAGATGGAAGAGATTACTTTAAGCGATAAGTCTTTTTTTTAGCTTTTATATAATGTATATATATATATATATATATATATATATATATATATATATATATATATTATATATATATATATATATATATATATATATATATATATATATATATATATATATATATATATTATATATATATATATATATATATATATATATATATATATATATATATATATATATATTTATATATAACGGCTGGCTCAGGCCCGATGTGGATGGTGGTCGAGTCCGGGTTCCCGCAAGCCATGTACTCGGTCTTTGACAAATTCAGTTTAAGACCACCGTTCTCAAGCGCACCCTTCCAGGCATTCACTTTACGCTCCAGCATCAGTCGGTTCTCGTCAATGAGTACTATGTCATCGGCATACATCATCAGCCATGGAGGCTAGTATATATATATATATATATATATATATATATATATATAATATTATATATATATATATATATATATATATATATATATATATATATATACCTATACCTTTTTGCTCTTTAAATCTAACTTATTATGTACAAGATATCGAAATATATTACATATTATATTAGCTTATATTGATCGATATTTCGACATCTTTCTGACGAATATATGTTTTTATATGAAAATCTGTCCTAAACGTCATCAAACCTAGTTGTTATACGATTATTCGATATGTACAAATACGTATATACTTGACATGTACCTATATCGCATATATAATTTAGAATTCGTTATTAGTGAAATATTATACCAAATATATGAGTAGAATACGTTGTGCTATCAAACATTATTCCTATAAAAAATGACTTTAACTGGATGTTTTACCAAATTTATTATATATCAGCTTTTAATGTCGAAATTTGTAAAAATAATATTTTCGCCTACTCCATGACAACCATATGTATTTGAATAATATCCTTTGTCACTCCAGTCTTAGAAATATTTTTATTGTTATACGTAATTTACTTTGTTAGGAAACAAACACAAATCAATGATTGTCTCACGATGTTAATTGTTTTGAATAAGTACTAGCTATTTATATTTAAGTATACCACGCGGAATTTTATGTGAACTATTTACCTATGAATAAATACAACTGTTCACTTACATATATACATGCCTTGGACATGTATGGGGTTTTCCAATAAGAGTGATAAAATTTAAAAATGAAATAAAAGATATATTTGTATTAGCTTAATATATATATATATATATATATATATATATATATATATATATATATATATATATATATATATATATATATATACATATATACATATATATATATATATATATATATATATATATATATATATATATATATATATATATATATATATATATATATATATATATATATATATATATATATATATATATATATATATATATATATATATATAATATCGTTCAAATGGCCACCGCGGCCCTTTTTGCATTGAGTCATTCGGTATGCCCAACTTTCGGAAAAGCATACCGGGTGGAATAGTAGCTATGGTGGCTCGAATGCTGGCCTTGAGCTCATCGTCATTTTTTCGCACAAACCTTCGACTTCACATACGCTCACAAAATGAAGTCCAATGGTGTTAAGTCGCATGATCTTGGCGGTCAGTTTAGGGGTCATGTCGCAGTAAGTCCATTGTGACGTCGCTCTATGGCACAATGCGCCGTCCTGATGAAATATAGTGTCTCTTCACCATCGATATCATCAATTTATGACAATAAAATTCCGCACAGCCGTCATAATTTTTGAAATGACCACCGTACCATAATATACACTACAAAATGATTCCTTGGAAATGTAATAGAAATAAATAAAAACTCATTTTCCAATTTATCAACTATACGAAGAATAGCGAGCTTAGAAAGAGCACCATGATGATCGTATTTTGCATGAAATGCTCTTTGAGTAGCAACAAAATTTCACGATTTTTGTAAAAATTTTGGATAATTTTCAAGTGTTGGGGCAACGTGAACTGGTACATGATGAAATGGCAAGCATTACTGATGATAACTGACAGCTTTCTCACTATTGCTATTATTAGTAGAAATGACGACATAAAGTTAAGTCAGATTATATTTTTAATTTATATGATTCTTTATAAAGGTTAAGAGTAATTTTGACAAAAAGAACACTATAATAATAACGAATTTAAAAAAAATATACTTATTTCTTATTCATTTTTTATGGACTAATATGACTGGAAATGTGACCGTTATTTAAGTGCTATCATGAAATCATGAAATTCTCAAATATACGAATGTGACAAATGTGACAAGAAAACAAGAAATTCAACTAACCGACAATCTGACTAGGAATAGGTATAGAGTTAATTTGTGCGATACTGGTAGTAGTAGGAGCGAGAGTTATAGCAGTAAAATCTCTACTAAATAGTTGGCTAAATGATGGACTTGGAGCAAGATTCATCATCATTCATCATTTCAGTTCTAGAAAACTCCTTGAAGAAGCGAGCGTTAATATGCATTTGCCCAAGTCCCAGGGACTGCTACGGGCCTCACTTTCTGCATCATGATGGGTCCAGGACCTGCACAGTGAATAGGTACATGGAATGTTAAAAAATTTTCCTCGTTATTATAAGCTATAACGAACGTTAAGCAATTTGAAACTCGAAGTTCGAACACTTCATGTTAATTAAAAAGTATTGATTGTCTCTATAACAGCTTTTTCTATCGCAATGAGAATTTTAATGAAATTGTAATTGAATAAAAAAATTCCTTTAAAAGAAACCAAAATTGTAAAAGTGATTTAGTAAGGATCAGATTGTTTTATGTTATTTACATATTGTTAATACAATAATTAAATCAATAGTTTCTAGCGGCGTCGATGGCTTGGGAAACGCCATGTCACGATGTTTTCCATCTCATATTTTCAATGCTATTTGGTGTATGCTTTAAATATAAACTAAGCAACATTCTATTGAGTGAAGCTTAACATTAATCAAAGTGAAAAGTTTATTTTATTAAATAAATCAACCCATAAATATCACAGCGTCCATTATCCGATGTTGGAGCCCTCGTTAGAAAGTTTGGACGTAATTTTAGGCATCGACTAACTTATGAATTATGGCTAACACAGGCTATCCGAAGTTTATCTTTAACAGTACTAAATTTTGATGCTGCTAATTTCATAAATCTGCGTTTTCTTGACATTTGTTCCAAGGTTGAATTCCACTAGTATCAAAAATGATGAATAAGCTTGAGATGAGTTTCTAGATGGGCAAATTTTTGCAACATAAAAAGATTTATTAATTTATATTTTTGTGTACCGGTTTTTTTATGTCTTACAAGTAAACGTCTGTGACCTATTTTGTCAATAACTTCCTTCTTACTTGTCACTTGAACATTCACTTACTTCCTTCCAGCAAATTTTACATATATAGTAAAATTTAAGAAAAAGCTTTTCGAGCAAAACTGTTAGATTTTAATAATAATCTAGCATACAATTGCAGAAATATGAACGATGTAAGCACTCTATGTAACAACCTATGTCTGGATATGGATTAGCCTATATATTTTATATACTATTGCCAAACAAGCATTAAAATATATCAACAGAAGGTCGATTATCGTGTTCGCGTTTATTATTTTTCGTTGACAGCTTTCAATCTACGGATACATTAAAATGTCATCCTTACTTACCGGATCTACCAACATTCTCTTATGATTTGTAACATTTTAAAGCGCCTTTTAAATTCTAGAGAGCAATATTTTTTATTAATGTTAAAGCTGCTTGCTAAAATATGATATTTATGGTACATATACGAAATGGTTTGAGATACATGTTGTTCATATATATGTAAAAAAAAGAAAAAAATGTTAACGCCAAACAAATTTCTAAAAAAAATATTATTAAATCATATATAATTAAGGGTCATACATATAACGATTCAAAGAGTCATATTCTTCATACCTAAATAGTACTCTTGAAAGAGATGAAACATCAATGAAATCTACAATATATATTGGCTATTATCAATTATTTTTTCCATATTAAAATAACAATTTATTATCAAGCTGCCGTGACAAAATACCTAGTCACCTAGTTTCATCCCTCTTGTGCAACTTAATTATTAACCTAAAATTTGAACCTATACCTATCGTTCACCAAAAATAACTCAAATGCAGTATGCTCGTCAAATATTCATGCTTAAAATTGTTTCAGAATATATAATGCGGTATAAAAGACGGACATCGCAAACTACAAGGGCATCGCGCCACTCTGACAAGAAATACACTATACGTGAGTGATTTGAACTTTTAAATCTACATATCTGCTCGATATAGAACTTTAAGGAAATTGTGTCCAGTGCATCATATTTAATAGTTCCGGATACTGGGATGATTTTCACCATTTTTAATAAATTCTCCTAAATATTTATGATTATTTTACTTTGGTTGAATATCAAGATTATTGTGCTTTATAATGTTGTTTAAATAAAGAGTCCTAAGAGTAATTTTAATATGTATCAATACTCGTATAACTAACCAGCATTTTTTTTTCATATAATTAGGTATTATTTACATATTCTGACACGTTGTAACGTGGCTTTGGACCTTTAACCTTTAACCTTTGGACTACACTTATACTGTGTGCTTGTAATACATATATCTGCCTATTAGTGAAAATAATAATTATTTATATGTTATTTATTTTATGAAAGATAATTAAATAGCATTTGTACATCGTACAAACAAACAAATATAGTATATAATACTTTGCAAGTAAAGGACTTATTCAAGACAACCAGTCAGTCACTAAATAAAAAGACGACAAAATACAACTTGCGTAAAACCAAATTGTTAATAAACTAATTTTTTTAAGAAAAACGTTTTTTTGCCCTTTATAATTTATTACTTTGTAAATAAAATAATATATTATATTATCAGTATATATTATGCATATTTTTAAAAGAATTATAATAACTATGGACTATTAAATAATCCTATAAATAAAAATTGTTTTAATATAAAGAAAATAATACAATACTAATTACAAAAAAAGTTGAAATTAAATAAAAATGTAATAATCCACGATGTAATAAATTTCTATCAATAAAGATACCCTTTGCTTCTTATTGAAGTTCGTAATAAAAGCCCTTTCACTTTGAAAAGATATCTTATTAATAAGCGAAGAGCGCTCTTCATTATACCAAGTATTTCTCAAGGTGTTCGTGAAATAATAGTCATGCATATATATTGTACTTATACCTATAGTAGTAATATTTAATGTTTTTCCTTATATTTCAAACATTAGAAAATAAATTGAAATTTAAATTATTTAATATTAAATTAAATTTATTTATTTTATAACAAAGAACATCTCAGTCTGAGGTTAATATAATTAACCTCAGACTGAGATGTTCTCTGGTTCAAAAAGGCGATCGAAGATACTAAATAAATGTATGGTAATTGAGTATCTGGCATATATATAATATTAACATACGTATGTTGAAAAATATATCTATTAGTTGATTTTTTTAATAAATAATATATTTATGGAGACCTGTCCAGCAATGGACGTTGAAATGCTGAGATGATAATGATGACAACATATCGATTTTAAATGCTATATATTAGTGTCTAGTTAAATTTTTATTTGGCTCACCACTTAGGAATATTGGGCGAAGTTTTGAAGTTAACCGTCTGATTTTTATTAAATCATCGATTTCCTTTTCCATAGTTGTTCAACGTCCAAGCTCTACAGACTTACAGGCGCCTGTCACATACCTACATTGCTAGTATATATTTGTTAAACAAATGCTAAATTTGTTTATTAGTTATGCTAGCTGCTTAATAAAGCTAAAGAATTCTACAGTACTCCTTTATTTTAATATGCTTCTATGAAATGTATTAAAAAAAACAATTCAAGGTACTAAATATGAGAACGATATTTATGAAAAATAACTATTTATTTGGAAGTTACAGTAATCAGTTAGGTAGCTTTGCCATTGTCAGATATACTTCAATACAAGATAAGCTTATACAATTTTTCTCTACTTGGAAAAGAGCCAAAAGTTATCTCACTGGTGCCTTTGGAACAAAAACATCTAGATTGCAGACTGGTATTGCCATAAAGCACAATATTTACTAAATTACTAGTTTGTAAAGTAAAAAAAGTGTAGAAAATGTTTATGCAAAAATGCCTTAAAATACCTCCGGTATAATAAAAGTAGCTTTCTTGCAATATGGTCTAACATAGAATAGGTTCGTGGTCTCTTTATAATTTCTATTGAGAATTACTATTTCAATTATATTTTTTTCTAGCTTCACGTTATATTCCGTATATAAAAAGGCAGGTGGAGGTAAACTAGTGTTAAGATTCTTCGTTAACAGACTGACGCCTATTTAGGACTGCATATATATATATATATATATATATATATATATATATATATATATATATATATATATATATATACATATATATATATATATATATATATATATATATATATATATATATATATATATATATATATATATATATATATATATATATATATATATATATATATATATATATATATATATATATATATATATATATATATATATATATATATATATATATATATATATATATATATATATATATATATATATATAATAAACGCCTTTAGCTAAGCAAAATAAACATAACATATAACATTCTATTCAAATTCTGTTACTTTGTGCTGTTGATATGTACACAATATATTTTAAGTTGAATGTGAATGTATTCTTTATCAATGTGAAGACATTTTGATAGATATGAAATATAAGTAAAAATGCCATTCTGGCTCCGCTCTGGTTTTTTTTTCATTCTGAGGCGTTAGTTTCTGCCACGCAATAAGCGATTTAAGCGATAAGCAATAAGCAATTTAAGCGATAAGCGAAGGATAGAGTGTCGTGCCTCCTGCACTAGGTCCTCTTGCCTACCGTGCTATGTGTTCCGTATATGTGTATACAAAAATACTTTGTAGTGTATATTTAAAATGTTTATTAAACACAATTAACACAAAATTAACAAATCATAATAATCACTTCATGCCCGTTAATAGAATATGATAATATTTTGACGAGAATAACGCGTACTCCAGATAAGGCTTTCACGGTTACCGTGTTTGAATAAACCAGAATTGTTATGACTGCACGAGTCTGAAATAATTATGAGATCACAAGTTAAGAGTTTTAGTTTAATTAAGTAGCTTGTTAATACAGTGAGAGTAAATATGATAATTCTTTATGAAAATATATAAAGGGAGCAGAGAACACACATATATATGTCTATCATCGCTTTTGCGTTCAAATATATATTTAAGTTCTAATATCTTAGACGTAGGTAATCGGGAGTGGAGAACTAAAAATCTACTTCTTGATATGAAATATAATTCACAAATATATAGCACAGTAAATGATTACAATGAATCACGCTATACATACACTTTACAAGAACTACTTAGCGCTTCGTGGACCCACCACCTGTCTAATTGCGTTGCACAGTGAGGAACACGGAGCAATGCTTGAGATTTGTGACCCAAAAGTGGGCTTCAGTGACCCTTTTACAATGTATTTAAACATCCTTCCACCGAGCCTTTGTACTAAACTTTCTAATTCCCACCAGAATATTGGAGGCGCACTTGTCTTCAATATTTACAGCCTGTCACGCCTGTCAGCCATCGCCTCCGAGTTCGGTCTTATATCTGATTGGAAACTGTCATCAGTAACGCCAGCAATCTGCTGGCGCTAGCAATGTGCCCTATACATTAGACTTTAAGGTTATTAGTTTAGGTTACGGAACCGAATTTCAATCATTAATATCGGTACCTATGTCCAGACGCCATACATATATACATGTAATACTCATGTTTATTCTGTAAATAGCCGCACGCTTTATACCGCTAGGGATATACCGCTATAGGCGGAGAGAGCTTGGTGTCAAGTTTTTCCGCTCTTTACATTCCGCCCAAATGCGGTAACGCTTTTAGAATAGCAATTACAAAAGTAGCTAAATTGTTAGCTGTTAATTCTAAGAAAAGAAACATATTTACAACACTCGGGACTACGACTTGGTGAATGTTCAAGTCTGCGGACCTGGAGACTGTCCAAGCGCTCTAGCCAATTAAGAAAACATTCTTATTGAGCTAGAACGAAATTAATATGCTTGTTACAATTTATTTTTCTTTGTCATTAGTTTTAATTTGACATTACATAAAATAAATATTTAAAGCCCAACGATAAAATTTATTTATTTATTTTGTGTTTCTTTTTATGGCAACGAATTGATTTTTTTTAATAATATTAACAAATGTATCAGAGATAAAATATAATTACGATGTCGAAGTAATAATCTTCTTTAGTATGAATATTACTTCCAAAATAAGAAACATGACAATAATATTTGAGGGCCGTAGTGTCGCAGAGATATAGCGTCTGTCTGTAAACACGACGGCTTTTGGGTTCGATTACCAATTTCGCTCTGACAACAAGGCGAAGTGACAGACCAAAAGTGGGGAACGGAGTATCTTAACACTATGTTCCCTCTGCCTACGATTTTTTCTGCATACCCTGCTATGTGTACAAAAATTTAAGCTTCGTTCGTTAGGAGATATCTGTGTGGCAATTCTCATAGTTGCAGTATCTACGTGTCTGGTCGACACTGCCAAGAAATCGTCTCTTAGGAAACAATAAGAATAAAATAGAGTATTTATTGCGGTCGCTAAATCGTTCTATAGCTGTAACAGCATTTCAATAAAAGTCTATACTTTAGTACAGTAACTGTAGAACTAAATATTAAATAATTACTACTTAATAAATGTTAATATTAAATAACTTTACCAAATATTGAATATAAAAAGCTTAGGCTCTTCTAGCTCTGGCTCTTTAATAATGTAATACTGTTAAAAAATATAATATTTTATGAGGTTATTGAAATTACTTTTATATACGCCCAATACATTCTCTAAAATTAATAGGGCGGAATATTTAAAGAAAACAGTTTCAGTGGCAGTGGACAGAGTACTAGCCAGATGGAACTAGGACACGCCGTTTCCCATTTCCCGCCCGATTTTTTGACATTAAGTGTTGACTAGCCGGGCTCAGTGCCGCGCTTAGTCTTCTTACCAAAACGGGGAAATTACATAATTGTTCTGCCGAGTGGGAATCGAACCTATAACCGCTTCGTATACAGTCAGATATTGTGCCGCTGCGCCACGACGGCTTGAATATCACGGCTTCAATTTCATATATGTTAAAATATTTTCATCTGAAGCGTAACTACTAAAACAACTACAAAAAATAATATCTTAGTAAATAAATAACATAACATATATTTGAATGAATATATTCGTGATGAATGACGAAATGATTTTAAATGAATGGGAACAACATTTTTTTTCATTTCCGCACTTATATAATCCCTTATATTTTTATACTTTAATGTTACGTGGACCTTCCAGACCCTAAAGTTTTAATGTAATTTGCCCCTAATTCCCGTGACAAATGACAAACCCTTCAACTTCAACTTAAAGTTGGAATAAAATGCTGAACTTTGTAAATAGTAGTGATAAATTTATGTAATTTACTATTTTAGTAGGTATGGTAAGCTTTAATCCCTATGTAAGCATAATAGTTGACAGAGAAAACCTAGTGCTAAGACTCTCCGTCACTCACTGTCCGTCACGCCCGTAGTCGAGACACTGCGTGTTAAGCGTCGCTCAACACTAAATATATATATATATATATATATATATATATATATATATATATATATATATATATATAATATATATATATTATATATATATATATATATATATATATATATATATATATATATATATATATATATATATATATATATATATATATATATGTGTGTGTGTGTCTAATATGTAGTATATATTGTTGACTATTTGAATCTACAACTAATAAAACAAAAGCAAAGTTGTATTTTATGCTTGTTAAAAATTTTGTTGATAGCGCTGTTGATAGTGGTTGGTTGGTGCTATGGTTAAAGATTAGTTCTTCAAATACTAGTATATGTTTTTGGTACAAAACTTGTTTAAATAAAAAAATGACTTGCTTTTTGATTGGAACATAGAAAGCTACGTGCTACATAGAAAGGTGACTGGATTTTATCCACTGCGAGTGCGAAAGAACCTTTGAAATTATTTCTTGATTGTGAAATACTCAAGTTGGGGGACAAACGCTGAATCTGAATTGTATTTTTAACTTTTGGTTATTTGCGTAACAAAAAATATGTATAGTAAAACTTTTAAAACTGTGGTGTGTAGTGACAGTTTCTCCTTGTTTACTGAAGAGTGTTCTCTCTTTCCACCCGTAGGTGCTCTTATCTTGTTATTAAAGCCTATCAGTTACACGTATACAAATGAAATTATGAAATATTGTTCTTCATAGATTAAAATATTACATACAATATACGATCAAAATCCATTACCGCTCCAATAATATTATGAAATAAAACATAGACCTACCTACCTACCTACCTACTCTCAATTGAAATACGGAAATGCGTCTTCATACGTCGTCTGCCAACAAATAGAAGGAAAATATGATCATAAAACTTTGACAGCTTTGGCAATTTATGAGGTATTATGGCATTACAGTAAAAGTGGAAGAAATGTTTATTAAGGAATTGAATATTTCAAATTATTTAACTAAGATTATATTAATTAATTAATTAAAATAAAAAAAATGTAAAAATAAAATTTAATTTAATCTTTCATTTTTCTTTTATACGTCATAATAATAATAAGTTATTGTGTCATGACAAATAAAATAAAAGTACAAGCTAAAACTCAGAGCTGGCATTAGGCCGTCTCTCCCATACTGTATGGAGAGACGATGTAAAAAAATGACATACTAAATATATAATTTCATTGATTGTTCTTTTTTTTGGAAATAGATATAAGAGTTTGTAAGTTTATATAATTGTTTGCTTTAAAGAAGTCTTTTGATGGGTTAGTCACAATGATTCGGTCATATAAGAAATTGTCTTAAAATGTTCTGGAACGGCATTCGGATTGAGTAAAAAATTTTTATAACCCTCATCGTCTATCTCTTTGACCACTTTATAGTTCCTTAAGTCTTTTCACACATTAAAACATTTGTTGGATATCCTGCAAATCCCTTAATTACTTAATGAAATCAGAACTCTCTCTTCATTACATGGCGGAAATACCAAATAGCCAAAAGTAATTCATAGAGCACGATTATGGCACAAATAATATCTAAATAAGGTAACAACAAACTACATAAAAAAATTACCTTTACCTTACTTTTCCATAGAAAGGTAAAATTAAGTTATAGTTATATATTGATGCTTCTACTTAGTGTTACTTGTTGCATGTAGACGAAAACAATACTGGAAATAGACAACGCACAACATTAACTATAGTAACATTTGTAGTTTACAAATAAAATAAATATTATTATTCAGAATGAAATTAAATGCTTATTATTAAAGATAATTTATTATGATTGTTTATAAAACAAATTAAGTACATTTATTAATAGTATTATATACATATCTGAATAAAACTAAATAAAATTTTCTAGTAATTGTAAGTTAAAAGTAAAAATTGCTGATATATTTTGTATGGGTCAAATGAAATATTATTAAATGTTATAGAGGGATTTTTTCATATATAAGCTCCAAAAGGCAGAATGAAACCAATAGAACCACAGAACCAATAGAAAATAATAGTGCTAAAGTGCCCAATCAAGTGCTTCAGTGTCAAAGTCTAGTACTTTGAAACTTTGAAGAGTAAAGTGAAAGGGCTTTGAATTGTGCTGAATGAGGTTTTCTTTTTCACTACTGAGCATAGAAGTATGTAATTTTGCTTCGGGTGTCGTATCGAAGCTCAAAATTATTATTTCTCAAAATTTAAGATTCGGATAAATCGATATTTTAAGTTGAATAGTTTACATAAACAAAGTTGCGGACTACTATACATTTATCATAATCACTGCATACTAAATGTTTTCACAAATCCGTTCGGTTAGAGAGAGAGAGAGAGAAGTGAAATTAGATTAAGTAAGAAACAATCAAGTATATAAAGTTTCACATTAATGGAAGCATGATGAAACCAAAAAAAGACGAAAATCTTTCCTGTAAACACATTCGACAAACCTAACTTGGTTTGTCGAATGTGAGGTTTTTATTTACGAGATCTTTATTTACTTTTTGTCTGATGAATATCGTTAAATGTACGCGAAACTTTAGTTATATATACATATATATTATAAAAGTACTATAATATTTTAATAATTCTATTTATTTTATTTTTTACCGTCAAAAGGCTTTATAAGCAGTAAAAACTTTTTATTATAATCTATAATTTAAATACAAATACATTGCAAAAGCTTTTTAAAGCCTTTCATAATTACATAAGTGGAATTATTTTTATTCATATGAAAGTGAATTGTTAGGGAAAAATAATATACGTATAAAGTATATCGCTATCTGCAGTGCGCAATATTATATGAAATGCAGCCAACCTGGATGCTAGATCACTTGGGAAATGCTGGCAAAATGATATATTCCGTTACATATTGTGTAATATACAATTATAATATGCAATATGTTTTTTGTTTTTATAATTTTCCCTTTTAATTTAGTTTAAATATTTCAAGTTATTATTTTGATGTGCACAAAATTTTGTTTACAATAAATCTTCACATGTTTTGAACATGATACGTATATACTAAAATAAGTAACTTATTATTTTAAAAACCTAAGTTAATGTAATTTTAAATATTTTAAAAAGAACAATGATAGATATATAAATCAGTTATTATATATATTGTGTGTATTATTCCTTATATCTCTCTTAGCTACGACAGGGAGAACATACTTTCAAATTCCTTGGCAATCCGCTCTGCACCTCAATTCCCCACTCAATCCTCTTCCACTTGTCGTTCCCGAGTAAGAAATAAAACTAATTTAATTATAATAATTATGTCGATCTGAGAGCAAACATCGCTATTATAGTTAAAACCTGTTGTATTAATCCAATATAAATAATTTCTACGACAGTTCTTTCGCATTGGAGAAATTTTCACTTGCTCAAATATTTGATCTGTGTTTTGATTTTTGACCATTATTTTCAAATAAATTAAGATCTTGACGCTTTGGGAAACATGATGGTACTACTTTATTAGCAGTATATCTTGTAACATAGCAATTTAGCTTATTGTATGAAGAGAATTGTCAAGCTGGTTTTATAAATAGAATATGTGTGTAAACGTTCAAAAACATATTTCATACTTATGAATGGATACAATTTATATTCAAAGGATTCTCGTGGGATAAGAGTTGGATGCTAAGCTTGCGAGGAAATTATTAATTCATATGTTTAAGCTGTACAAACATAAATGTAATAATATGAGTATTTTAGGAATGTCCACAGTTTTGGAGTTCCTGTGGGACAAGCGATGAAAATGTTAGCTTACAAAGCTATTATTTATGTGTGAACGAATTAAATACTATCATACGTACTATTGTATTACAAAGATATCTAAATATGTCCAAATGAGTGGCGAAGTTTTTAGTCGAGCGATTGCCATCTGACCTCCAAACCCATTACTGGGAGAAACCAAGAAAGGAAAAGGAATAAGAGGCAGAAAGACTTGGAATATGGGAGAGGGACACCACTTCCGTGGATTGGATGGGATTATGAAAGTTGTGACTCAAGGTCCCGGGGTCGCGTACCCGTATACCGAAAACCGGACGAAATATCGGACAGATAATTGGCTAGACACCCTCTGGGAATAGCGTATAGTGTCAATATTATTCATATTATTTGCAAATAAAAGTATGAATAAATTTCGAGAGGGAGGGAGGGTGACTTTAGATCATTATAACAAATTTTTCAACAAATCCATATGAATATATAGTTAGGCGGAATGTAACTACTAAAATTGGGAAACTCAAGCAACCATTGACACGCTTATCGTATACCTATCCCATCCTGTTTGTACAGCCTACTGTGTATTGTAATATTACAATATGTGGCTTTAAGATTATTCAGTGTAAAGTATGTGTGCTCTATTTCCCTAATCTCTTGACAAGATCAGCTTCACAGTCGAATAGTTCGTAAGCCGTAGAGTGATAGCGGTCAGGCAGTTACTACGTTTACGCTTAGCCAAGCCATCGGAATATCGGATTTTCGGTCGTAAACGAGAGACTACTCCGGATTAACGTGGTCAGTATTAGTTTGTCACGTAAAGATCTAAGACAGACTTTGTTGGATTTCAATTATTTGTATCGCAAAACTATTTAGCGAAGAAAATAAAATATCCTATGAAAACAGGTCATATTATAATATATGTATAATGAAATATATTTATAAAAACTACTCCGACGTTACATACTCTTACCGGAGATAGGTTCTCTCTGCTTACTTTGAAGCATGCCCAAATATGAGCGATGAAAAGCGTAAGGTCATTATTATTATAAGATTTATGGGATAAACAGTGTATAAAGATGAAATGAATGGATATAAAATCACAATTTTTTTTTAAGCCCTATATTTATTAGAATAATTACACAACAGCAAGATTCTGAATGTACTGCTGTATTTAAAAACACTTAGCAAAGACGATTTCGTGAAATGTTCTCGTTAACTTGATTAAGTGAGACAAGATTTGTTTCAAGCAAAACTTATATAGTGTTCAGTCCTACTAACGGAACTGGTTTCGAAGTTTCAAATAAAGAAATATTTATAGCTTTTTGTTGCACTTATTTTATATTTATATTTTCTATGTATATGTCAGAGATAGGCCAGAATTTCGATGTTAGGAGGCCATTTTTCATAATTAAAACAACAGAGTCATATTAAAGGTTAATACAAAAGTAAAAAAAAAACTTTCAATCCTATTTTAAAATTCAAGACTATTTTATATGATCAAAACAATCTTCTGAACACTTCTGTTCAATATTCAAAAATGATATAATAAGGAATTTTACATTATAAATTAAGTTTTATTACATAATAATTAACAAATAATGATTTAAACAATTCTTACAATATTTAATATTTTCCATATAATGAATATTTAATATATTAATCTGCACCCCTATATACTACTTGTAAATTTGTATTTAGACGGGTTTGTAGAGAAATTATAGTCACCTGCATTTAATATGTAAGATAAGCTAACAAGCTTTTTGGTCCTAATCAATTGAAGTAGATCGTCACTTTTAATACTATAAACGTTTCACCAATGGGTTAGGGTTCCATAGCAAAAATACCTTATTGTCTAAAAGCTTGTCCTATTCTAATGTTGAAATCGAGATCTAGGATTTGTTCTCTGGGACATACACTTTGGAGATATTGTGTCAATGCACTTAGTAAAGGTTGATATTTGTATACAACACATATATTTATTAGAATAATTGAAAGATATGACAAGACACTATGACATTCATATTACCTACCTACCTTGTGATTTTCTACTACCTTAAATCAGGAATAACGGGTAGAGTAAATAGTAAAATGTCCAGAACCAATTATTAAATTATAGATTTACTATAGCCTATAAAATTACTATAGTCTATAAAATTACTATAGTCTATATAATTATGTTTCATTGAAAGTAGCCCATTGTTTTCCGAACAAGACAACGTTTGTCGAGTCCATTAATGATATAATAAAAATCGCTCATAGAATACGAAATTAGTAAAAGTATTTTATCACAAAACTCACCTCATGTACAGTATTTCTTGGTAGAAGAATTTTCTACAAAGAAAATTCTCCTCTAGAAAATTGTCAATTCATTTTCAAAGCGGCGCAATTACGGCCACATCCGTATCGCAAAGACAATTAGGCGTTCATTTCCTCTCCATTTCTTTGCCGCGAGCTGGATAAAACTCTATACAAAATGAATTAAATAGGAAATTGTGTTTATTAATGTGTTAAAATTACTATTACAACAAAATTTTATATCAAATCCAAATTACAGTCATACCTATAGCTATTATTACGGGTTAGGAAGAGAATGAATTGTGATTGTCTGACCCGAGCGAGAATAGGGCATGCTTGTACTCTTATTATTAAAACACAGCGTCACAATTTTTCCTACATTTCTGTTTTCCGCCACCATAATATAGCATAGCATATAGTATTACGCATATTACAGACATTGTGGTGTCCGTAATAGTTAAATTTGATATTTCATAGAAGTTGTAATTAAGATAGAAGTATAGAATTTACACTTAAGCGTATGAAATGCTAAAATAGAACACAAGCAAAATGCTGGCGAGGTACCAATTAAAATAATTATGCATTCAAAGTTATGTGAAACTGCTTAGTAAGCTTCGTGGAAAATGAATTAGTTTGTCTATCAATTTGGGTGTAAAGTAAGCTATGACGTCACTTTAAGTGTCTATATATCCTCTAATGGTCCTGTAAAAGTGGTTTTAACTCAGTAAATTTATTGTTAAGAATTCTTTCTGTACTATCTATAACAGAGATTTATTATAAAACTTTGATGTATATTGTAATTTGGAGGAAACTTCTCAATGTTTCTGAAATTTTAACGATTTTCAAAATAATAAGTAAATAAATTGATCTGTATTTTACGTTTATATCATAAAAAATATAATATATACATAAAATTAGTAGCATATTTAGCCGCCTATTGGTGGCAATGTAGCAATTTTTGGCAAATTTTGCAATGGCAATGTTTGTTTTACGTTCGCGCTCTATCTAGCATATAGTACTGTAGGCAGAAGGAATCTAGGGTTAAGACACTCCTTGCCCCGCTTGCCGCCTCTGAGACATTGTGTTGTGTGGTGTATGAATGAAGCTAATATTTGTAGAATTACCATCTAAGCATTAAATTTGTTTTCTTTATTCATGCATTTTATATAAAGTGTTCTAAACGTTAAGTTTCTAAAATGAAAATTCAATACAAGAATACGCTCGATTGTTCCATTTAAGGGTAAATATTGAATTAATTTTATTATTATAATTTAACTTGAAAGTAAACATCTCACCACTTTCTGTTTCAAGTTTCTTTTGCCTTACCTTGCCCTACCTTATTATGCGGGTAAGTTATTTTCTTTTTTATGGTTCCGTACCTAAAAGGTAAAAACGGGACCCTCCTCCTTCCCAAGCCTCCGCTATCTGTCTGTCCGTATGTTTGTCTATCTGTAAAACAGACCATATCTCATAAAACGTGATAGCTAGTAAGTTGAAATTTTCACAAATTATGTATTTCCGTTGCCTCTATAACAACAAATATTAAAAATAAAATATTATATCAGCAGAATACCTACAATCATGAAATAGCGATACCCTCGATGCGCGAGTACTACTCGCACATGTTTATATCATCTTATTTATCTGTAAAACATCCATTATCTAAGACTAGTTTATGTAAAAAAAACTATGAATAACAACTCTAACTAACTATATTTCAGTAAGCCATTAAAAATAATTGCGTAAACCTAACGAAGCTTTGCCGAATAGCAGTGCAGTAACAAACAGAATACACAATGAACATGAGTTCGTCAGCTTAATCGCTTTGTTCGTTAATGTGTTATTGATTGTTTCTCACCGTTGAATAGCCGCTGTCATTTTAAAAATATACGATAGTTTTATTCAACCAGCTTTATATTATTCATATATGTATGTATTAAAATTTTATGAGGTATATGTAATTACAAATACTCGGTAAAATAGTTGATCTACGTTTATTTTTGAATTTATAAACTTATTGACAATCTAATTAAAATTGAACTTATTAAAGAAATTGTCTTAGAAATAATAAATTGTAAAATATCTGAAATTGAAAGAAAAAAGAACTAAAATATTTTAATTTAAAGAACCATTATATAGGCGTAAAGATATCTTCTTTTAAAAACTTAGTGAACATTTTGATATAATGTATCCAAAACAAAACCAGTATCAGGAATTCATACAAAAAGTGAAGAACAGAGAGTCTTATCATTAGGTTATCTTTCCCTTCCTTGCTATATATAGTATAATTATGACATAAGTTACTATTTGCACAAATATACATACATACATAGTTATAGTGTTTCAATTCTTCATTTGAGCAGACCGATAAAAAATAACATAAAACATAGATTGATTGAACAGAACGCCAGCTTCCCTTGGGTCTGTCGGTTAATCCATTTTCATTTGTTTTGTTATACGGAGCCTTTTGTCCGTGCCACTGAGAATTTATTTCTGTCTACGGCAGATTTTTCTTATACACTTATTTACGCCATTGTGGCGCAGTTCAAACGTGTTTTACTAAAACTTATGGATGTGGATCCATTAGTGGTTATATCTATAATTGTATTTGTATATACTAGTTGCCACTCGCAACTTTGCTTCTTCTTCAACCGCCTATACGCATACACTTACTATCAGTTTATGTTATTATATACATGAGAAATATGTATTTTAGAAATGTATCATAATACCATAGTTAAGACACCATTTCTAAAAATCAACTCTAGTTCATCTCTTAGTTTCTAATGTAAACATCAGAAATTTTTATCAAGATAAATATATTTTGTTAACATATTAATTTTATAGTAGACTTCAACAACAGGTGTTCCAGATGACTGTTATTTTTTAAAGAAGGAAATAATTTTATTTACATAATAACGTGATTTTTCTCCCTCGAATGGAGTTCCTACTACGTACCCACAACCATCACACTTACAGTCATATGCTATCGTACTGTTGATGATATTCAGGATAGATTTAATTTTAGAAGTAAAGGTAAAATTCTAGAAAGTAAAGGTGGTACAATTTTGGGCCCAATACTCAGTGAAAAAAGGTATAAATGGTAATAATAGTAGAGCGGAAATGGCCATAAAGTTCACGTAAACAAAGTTCTATTACTATTAATACTACTACTAAACTATTTTGCATTTGCCAAATCCGGTGCGTTACGAAACACGCGAATATATATATATATATATATACTATATATATATATATATATATATATATATATATATATATCTCTATATATATATATATATATATATATAGAAGAATAACAATGTATTTCGTCATCATCACAGTTGTACATATTGTGTTTATCGATTATTGAATTTGAAAAAAAATGGCCTAAAATATAAGCATTATTTGACTACTAGGCCAAAACGCAACAGATACCAAAATATATACAGAACCAAAATGTATATTCCTGTTATTTTAAAAAATTCATATACTTATATATTTTAAAGAATTATTGTATTTACAATCTTAAAAATAGACATACACAAACTTCACGCTTTATCCCTAGCGGGGTAGTTAGAGAGGTCGGAGTGCCAAACACTACGTCCAATGTCATAAACCTATTCAAACATGCTCTCCGGGGGATCCTCATGATTTGAACTACGTGACCTTCCTTCAGTATCTTCGACACTGTGTTTTCGAAGGTCAATAGAGGTCTCCTGTAACCTAGAGAGGTCAAAAAAGATATATGAAAATGGTAAGAGACCATCTTCATTGTCACTGTGACACCCTCGCTGGCACCTACAATTCTGTGTATCTCTACGTTGCAGATTCGGCAGCTTAACTGAAGCTGACTCCGCATATCCTCCGAAGAGATCGCATCTTCACAGTATTCATCTTTCTTTCATTCTTCTTCTGCAATACCCACAATCAACTAACAATCAATACTAACAATCTTAAGGATATACATATCAGTGATATTAATAGAAGTAAAGTATATAATTCTCTTCAAACTGCATAGAATCCTAAGATTATTGGTAACATTATATGTAGGTATATCACATGTGCTTGTTAAATACAAAATGAAACGTTAATACATACGGGTGAGCTGCAGAAGATATATTGAGATGTGACTCTCAAAAATGTATTTTATTACACATTAATTTAAGTTACTTATACTTAACACACTTGCTCTACTTGCCAAGTACATATATGTATCCGTTTGAAAATGTGCCACATTAAGAATATTTTATATATCTTATAAGAGCATGTTACCATATTGTACGTGTTTTGAACAAAACTATTAGAAAGTCGCTCCAGAGCCAATTCGATATATAAAGCGTTCGAAAATAGGTAAACTTTCAATGGAAAGTTAAATTTATGTGTATACATTATGCTGATATTTTCATCTTACACATTGTAGAGAAGAGACTATAAGTATTTTCTTAGTATTCCATGGATTTACTATGCGACCGCCGGGTCCATCGCATTGTACGGACAGGAGCATCGCCTAGGACTTGCGACCCAAATGTAGGTTTAAAGGTTTTTAACCTTAAAACTAATACTAAAAATGCCGCCGATGATATCGATTTGTCCAAATTAAATAATAATTCTTATTCTATTATTGTTTTTTATTTATTTATTTATCCGTTATTGCACAGAATACAGTGAATATATATCACAAAAGGCGGGCTTAACGCTACAAAGCATTCTCTACCAGCCTGACCTGTCATGTGGGAAATAAATTTAGAGGTGTGCCTAACAATCAATTTAAATATATATTTACGTCATAACAATAAAAAAATAATAAATTATATTAGCATTGTTTACTTATAAAATAGATATGCTTTTTAATTTAAATAACTGAAACGAGTGTTATACAACAAAAGCTATTTCGCAACGTTGAAATTGTATAGCAGATAATGGTTTTTTTCCAAATCAAATCAATTGAATATTTTTTCATTGAGTGTCTTTTCATTGGAGTTATAGGATATATATATATATATATATATATATATATATATATATATATATATATATATATATATATATATATATATATATATATATACATATATATATATATATATATATATATATATATATATATATATATATATATATATATATATATATATATATATATATATATATATATATATATATATATATAGCCAGATATAAAAAAGGTAAAAATTGTTACAATTTTTTTAATATTACTGTTATAGTTTTAATTATGATAGATAAATGTAATTTTTTTTATGCTCTACATGATAATAGACTTATAACAAAAAAATATATATCTATGAAATAATCCTTGGTGTAGTGTAATTGTGAAGCATTAGGAATATGACAAATTCCAAATTTTGAGCCATCACAAGAACATTAGCTAACCACAATTGGCAATAATGAACATTCAAATTGAAATGTAATTTTGTATCATACAAGTAAAATATAAATTCGAAAACGGTCTTCCGAAATGATTCCATAATAGTTATACGGTATTATTTTGAAGTCTTGCACAGTTGATTGATGATTTTTATTTTTAATTTTTCTCTCTCAAATGAATGTACAAATATGGACTTACCAAAAATATTTCCCGTGAAAGATATTTTTTTCTAAGATACAAAAATCAAAGGAAATTAAAAGATATATGAAAAAGCATATGACATAACTAAAGCCTAATTTTCGTTGCTAATGCAAGGGATAAGAAATCCAGGCGAACAACGTTGCGGTATCCAAGCAAACTAAGTACACATATAAGTAAGTAAGCTATAATAGATAAACAAGTTAAACAGTTGAGTAGCGTGCATTCTGCTTCATTTGAATAAGTTACGTACATAATTGTATAGAAAAAAGTATCAATCAAGCGATAAGCTTCAAAAAAGAAGCGAGTCGGATTCGCCAATCTACAACCTCGTGATTTGTAGGTACCAATAATCCAATTTTCGGATTTCTTTTCCTTTATTTATATTGTAAGTTTTCACGAATTGTCAAATTTCATAATTCCAGGCGAATTTCATCAATATTGTGGCAAAACGAAGCATAAATCTTCGTATCTTTTGATTGCGTTGATTTGGAATTTTTTTTTTTTCGATAGATGTTTAGTTACTGTAGACCCTGGATGCTTGATGTTAATTTTACCTGGTAACTCACAAGCGTTCTTGAGAAAAATGCTTGAAAATCTTGAGAAAAACCACACACGAAAAACAAAGCGAACCTATAAGGGTTACCTATTACAAACAGGTTTTGCATTTTTTTATTTAAATTTTTTTTTTTAATTATAGATGTATTCTATAGAAGCGTTTCTTTATTAGGCACGGGTATTTTAATTAGTCATTCTAAATTAGCAGTGTTATCGGCCATAAAAAATAATAACTTCCTTCTTCCAACCTTCGTTAGCACAAGAATTATTGGAACTCCGCCAGAATATAATCGAAGATATCTGAGACTGCTATTTTGTACTGCAAAATTTTTCAATCTTGTCGTAGATTTTCTAAATAGATTTTGTAAGATGTCGTTATGAATATCGATAGGAACTTAGCTACTCGAGGCTTCAATTAAATTGAATTTGATGTAGCAAGTTGTGAACTTGCTGGGAAAATAATCCGTTTAAATATAAAATAATATATGTACGTACAATTTTAATTTTATAGAAAATGATTGATTTTTTAGAGACTATCAGTATAATTAATACGGAATAAAGGCCGAGGTTATATTATAATATCTTTTAGATAAAAACTATAACTACTCAGTTAAATACGTAGTGATGACGATAAATAATTAAAAGCCTTTAGCATAATCATTTAAGCACTATGTACAGACATAATATAATGAATACTTGCTTTATATATTATGTTAATGTGTTTTTAAATAAAACATATATTGGCGTTTCTTTATGTTTTCTTTCCAAGATATTATACTCGTATTCAATTCTTCCCTCGTATATATATATATATATATATATATATATATATATATATATATATATATATATATATATATATATATATATATAAATATATATATATATACGGCTCCAAGCATTGAATTTAGTCTTTTCTTGAAATTTCTAATAGGTACTTATGCTTCATTCATATTTCAAAGGAAATCTCTAATTTGAATTTAACTTAGCATGATATATTAAATAAGAATAAAATTCTCAAATAAGGCTAACGAGGCGCAAAGGTACAACGTCCGAGTGTATGAGTGTATATGTGATGATAGCGGGTTCGATTCCCACTCGTAGAAGTGAATTATTTCCATTTTCTGTTCTGGTAAGACGTAGAATAGTAATATGTTATATCGTAGTTGTATTCCTCCATTAAATTCAATTCTCTATGAATAACATCATTGTATCTAATTACTTGTTAGAGCTAAATAATGTATGACAGGGCTAATTATGAAACATTACGGCTTATTAAGCTCTGAAAAATGATCAAGAGTATTTTTTATATTCGCCTCGTATACTCGTATTGTAGGCCTTTTATTAAATATTTGACAATATAAAAATACTGATTTCTGGTACTTGTATTTCATTGATTTTCTCTATGAAGTTTATGAATAAATAATGAGAAATAGATATTCGTTGACTTTGATTTTAGATTTATAAGGATTATCATGAATCATGAAAGACATTTTTTTTAAAGTTAAAAATAATATCTAAACTGACGGACTTTATATATTTAGTACAAGTGGAAGATCTGCAATATATATTTAAAAGTCAATTTTACGTTCGTGAACCTTTTTCGTAAATATTAAAATTCTAAAAATATACTTTTATAAACTTCTAAAAATATAATATATAAAACTTATAAAAAATATAAAATTCGTAATTATTTTTGTTAGAAAAAATATACATATTTTAATTGTAAGAAAGAAATGTATTATTTGAAAGATCCATCTAAATTGTATAAATAAATTTTAAAATGAGACAATAGAAGGAAAGCATTCAATTCAATTATATGATTCAGTAAAATAGTTAACAAGTGTTTTTTTATGTTTATTCATTCATGTCATTTTTCATGGACATAATATTTAGCTTGGCATAGAGAGCCTGGTGTAGAGACACCTGTTCTCTACTTTCCGTCCGTTTTAAAACATATTGGGTTTTGAATTAAAAGCCCTCCACTGAGCTTTGTGCTACTAGAATAGATTGTTGGAACGCTTGCTATTTCTCTTAAATTAGGTATTAGGTACTAAAGGCCCATATGACCTTTATATTGGTCTTAGAGATCTTACTGTAGATATTATGTCATACGTCCAGTAATAACGGTATTAGGGACCCTCTCCCTTGTGATCTATGACACGTGATCCGTCATCGTCGGAAGGTAAGAAATGCGATCCCACTAGATGAAATATGAGTTTTGTGACCTCGTCTTTCTAGTATTTTAAATGTTGCCTGCAATTTTCTTTTTCATATTAAGATTTATTTGTGTTTTTTTTAGCGTATATTATGTAGAGTACAAACTTTTATATAATATTCTTTTTAATTCAATCATCGTGAAAATAATAATGACATTTCATTTTCTATACAATTACGTAAATAATATAATTTTATGTAAATGTTTATAATTTACTAATATATTCTGTTCTTTAAATAAAGACAAACAGACAGACATACTCTCACAATTCGTTTTGTCTATACAATGTGAAATAAGTAGCTTAAGTTACATTTTGATAAAGTTCCAGGCGCGGTTTTTGATTGTATCTAAGTTTGCTATTTTAGCTGAATTGCTAAGGCGATTAATGTTCGCACGGTTAAATTATCAAAGCGAAAATGGAATTTAATACAGGCGTAAATTGAAACTTAACGACCAAATACTATTCAATTACTATATAACAATTGAATTTACCCATAATGTTGTCAACTATAGTATTCTCTATAGCTTTAACGTTGAAAATTTAATATAACATGTGCATGTACAGATATATTGATTTTTTAATAACCAATTCATGAAATTTTCAATGAATTTTTATTTGATATGTGCTAGTTGAATAGCAAAACCTAACAATTTATAATATTATTTATTTATATATAAAATTTATGGTTCAACAAATGAAGAAAAAATCTATTTATTGTTGTATGTAATATATTATTAAGTAAAGACTGTAACATAAGTTGTTAATAAAATTTTATTAAATATCATAATATACTTCTGTATCTGATAAAAAGATACGACAAATGATAGATAGACATTCTACTTAAATTTCTTAAACTGTGTCTACGTAAATCTCTTGCCAAAGCCAATTTAAAGCCCTAACAATTATTATTTATTCTGTTCATTTCTTAAATAAAATTGAAACCATATTATACCATATTACAGTAATTTAACATCATATTTGAGTAATAAAATGAAATTTCAACAATCAAATACCTATTTCTATGCTAATATATTTCAGTAAGGAAACGTGTGAGTAAAATATTTCCGAATTGTTGTAGGAAAGTTGTGTTTATAACATGGTATGTCACAAAAATAAGAAATATAAATAAACAATATTATCTCGAAAACCCTTACCAATATCCTTATGGCATCATCCGAATATGTATACATGCCAGTGACATGGGATTACGAGTGTGTGTCACATTTCGCTACGTTGTTTGACCCTAGTACCTACTCATATGTCATGATTTTGTCTGTTTGTTGGTATTTCTATCTATATATTATTCTATTTTTATACATATATAAAAATATTATAATAAACCTCCATTACCTAAAGCAACTTATGTGTTTTAAAAGTCCACCTCTTTAACCTCTGACAGTTACTATAAACTCATCATATTACAAGTCATTCATTACGATGTGCGTTACGATGTTTTCTTTAGTATGGCTTATACAACTTCCCTGTCATCTCTTCAGTGGGATGGCGTCTGACTGGAAACGAGATTATTTTAAGCTTGATTTCCACTCGGTGTTATGATTATATTAAAATTTATTTTATTAATTTTTGTTCGTCCTGGCAGACAAAGCGCGGTGTTGAGTTCCACTACTCGTTTCTTTAAGACATTCCGTAATTCGCTTTTTGGCCAATCAATATATTCGTTCCGAATCTTGAAACTAAGAAAAAACACTAAGAACGTTAAATGCTAAAAAGTATATATAGATATATATATATATATATATATATATATATATATATATATATATATATATATATATATATATATATATATATATATATATATATATATACTATATATATATATATATATATATATATATATATATATATATTTTATAGAAATACTATTAGTCATAAAAGCGATTTTCTCTTCGCGTTTCATCCCAGCATCCCGTAAATCCGAGATGCCCAATTTGGTACGTTAGTACATGGATCTGTCTCTCGGGGAGCAGACGTATTCCACCTATAGCGATTTGCCGCCAATTTTTACGTGTCAAATGAAGCGACCTCCAATATTTTTTAATTTAGATTTCGTTTAAATAATGAAAAGGGTGTTTCAACGATAATGAATTTTTTTTTTCGTTATGAATTATAAGTTTATGATAAGCTGAAGTGTAATTTAGGGATATACTGGTATAAATGTTTAACTAAAGGTCTAAGTGAAGCTTTCAGTGATATTTTATGTTTCCAATCATATATTATATGGATATTACGTATAATGACTTCTCGATATCGCCTTGTACGTAAACAATAATGTGCGTGATTAATTATATATGGAGTGTAAGTTATAGTGGACATCGGAAATGAATAGGTTGGACAGTTCATCGAAGGACAAAGACGATGAGAGTGTGCGAGGGAACTGTACGAAGCAAAACAAAATATTAGGTGCGTAATTGATATAAGTAACGATGATATTTTAATGATTTATTGTTATATTTACTTATTTAAATTAAAATATTTAAAAATGTTATATATATATATATATATATATATATATATATATATATATATATATATATATATATATATATATATATATATATATATATATATATATATATATATATATATATATATATATAGAAAAAGTAAGAACATAATATAGTAATTGGCTTATAGAGAAAGAATTCATCCATCGTTTAAAATTCTTCATGTTTCACTTGGTTGCAGAAACGAATTTTTAAATTAGAATAATCAGAAAGCCATTTCAGCAGGATTAACTACTTAAACTGAAATATATTAATTGTAGTAAATTAATTTTGTGGAAAGAAATCATACTTTACAATATTCATTAATTATCTACTAAATACTTTAAATAAACTACATTTTTTGGCTTCGCCCGCTTGGTCAGATGGATAATAGTTAAGCTTTATATTATTAATATAGTATAATAGTATATACATATATAGATAATAAAAATTATGTACCACAATAATGTTCATAATTATAAGTTGATAATAATCACCTGTATAATATGTTTAATAAATATTCAGGTCGCGGTTTACGGGAATCGGCCTGCTGGTCACGCAATGTTTCCTCTAACAAATAATTTCAATGGAGCCCGTGTAAATAGCCAGCCACTTCACATTTATATATTAGCGAAATATAATCAATATATTTCCTTACTGATTTAGAAGGGTAATAATATTTTTATGTAGTATAATAATATTATATAATAGTATAATATTTGTATATATGTCCATTTCTCTTGCACGTCCAATGGTCCGGCTGGATGTATGGTATGGTTTAATTTATCGGAATTGTGGTAGTCACATAGGCTAAATACATATTTTAAATGGCGCCTGCTGATTGTAAAAGAGGGAGAGGGTAGTCTTTTATTTTAAATAATAATGAAGGTACCAAACAAAAGCTAAAGACAAGTTAATAAAACTAAAAAAGACATTTCCATGTAATATATCCGCTGCTTATAACTCATCCACTACCATAGGTTGGTTGGCTGGAAGAGATCTTTTGTAGGGATAAGTCCACCTTTGTGTACTATGTTTTTTTTAATGTTGTTACCCATATGTTCTTTTTTAGTATGTTACGTTCCCACACTACCCGGGGATCGCTTAGCTAGATTTCGCGTAACTTGTTTACTGCATTCCATCAAATCTAAGAATTGTAACAGCAAGAAATGTAAAACGTAGTGTCATTTTTCATTCAATGTTTTGTTCATGTTAGTTTTAATATTAAAATAATTATTCACTCTTGTTTTCTCACATCGAGCAAGCAGTCACCATTTTAGTTAATAATTTAAATTGTAATTTTTTAATAAAATATTTTAAAGATTTGGTTTTTTTTTGGATCCTACGCTGCCACCGTACTTAATTAGTACAATAACAATATTATATAATATAAAAATAGTAAACATAATAAAAACATAAGTAAATAATAATTATATAATAGGGAACCTATTAGAAATTGAAATGAATAAGGATTGTTTTGGATTTTAAAGCGGAGTTAAACGGCTATTTAGCGCAGCAAAGTAATAGCGGGTTAAGTCTGATTAAGTACAATAGTTGGGACATTGCAAGCTAAGCTTATACATGCATTGCTCTCAAGAGGCTTTTGTGGAATTTTTTAAGGTTGATTCAACTTCTTATTCATTTTCGTCCTCGCCTAGCAAAACTCAGATTATTTAGGGGAACAAAAACATTGTTATTATTATTATTTATTTCCACTTTAAAAAGAAGGCAAAGCCCGGCGTCGAGTTCCGCCACTCAACACGCAGTATCTTGAAAATTGGGCGGAAAGTTAGGAACGGAGTGCGTGCTGATATGCGGGATATAGCGTGAATATTTTTTTAATCGTTGTTTAATTTCACTTATAATCAAATAATACTATAATTTAACGTTTTAGACCCTTTTTTGATATAATTTATATAATTACTATATATTTATAAAGTACCTTAAGTAAAACAAATGTATTGGAAAGATCGAAGTAATTCCTATCCTTTGCTGCGTCAATTTTCATTAAATATTGCTTCGAGCTTAAAGCACACTTGTATCTGGCAAGTAAATATCTCTAAAATTGGCTTCTAGGCGCAGAAGATTCTAGGATTACCACTGTAATAGCAAATCCAGACGATATTTTCTTATGTAAAGTAGTCTTAAACGAGAGATATAAAATCACAACAAAAAACGAAAGTGAAATATATTTATAATTGGATTTTAAAAGTTTATTTAGGCTTTGAGTAGTAATTAATCTGCCTTAAACATGTTTAATTGTGAGATTAGTCTCAGAAGCGAGCATTTATGGCCCTTAAATTGTTAACTTCGAAGCAGTTACATAATTATGAACAAGTTTAAATTGACAGTATTTTTTTTTTATTTAAGTACCTATGTATTTAACTTTTATAATAGAATTCTTTTAAGTTAAGCTATTTATTTAATCATTTTATATATTAAGTTGGAAATAATGGCAAAAAATTTTCAGCTTATCCTAAATTAAGCTAACCTGAATACGTAAAAATGTAAATGTGACCGTTCAACATTTTTTTGCTTAAACCCAGTGTTAAGACACTCCGTTCCCCAATCAAGTTTTATTATCATTATACAAATTATCATCGTTTAAATAAAACTTAATATAAAATTCTTCAAATAAAATTCTATTATAATAAAAGAGTTGTTTTATATATCTAAAATTGAATTGGATTTCCAATACATGCTACACACGGTTACTGAGTGGTTTTTCAATTTCCTTTGACTCTTACTCTCTTTGCAATCGGGGCGTGTCATGTTTGAACACGATAGTTGCGGGTTTGATTATCACTCGAAATCGAGGGAAGGTTACTCTATTAGAATAGATGTGGGGTCTATTTTTTATTTATATAGTTATCTTCTAGTTTTGTTATCTTCATTTTACTATATGAAAAATGTAAGTATGGCATTTTCAAAACTTAAATAAAAAATATTCAAAACCACACACACTCTATATCTCCACTGATGTTACTCCACATGGACAAATATTAACCAATTTTGAATATGCTTACGTATGTATTTATGTATGTATGTATGTATGTATGTATGTATGTATGTATGTATGTATGTATGTATGTATGTATATACATATGTATGTATGTATATGGAAACTCACAAATGTAGCGTAGCAGATCAAGCAATCCTCTTGGCGATTCGATTAATCCCGAAACCGTATTTGCGAATACCGTTTGCTATTGGGAAATCAACTGTGACATTGCTGGGAAATGAGAAAAGTAATAGGCTAGACCCCAGAGACATACACTTGTTACGTGGCTATCAATCATCGATGAATGTCGCATTTTGTCTTGTTCATACAAAATTTCATGAAGGTTATTCTTTTTCTCTAGTTTAAAAAATATATATTATGAAATTTACTTGCAAATGCAAAATTAAAAATTGTATGAAAAATATTCTGTTTGTTAAATTTATGATATAAAATAAAAAGTTACGAACGCATAAGGATGTGCCTAAATTCTATTAAAAATATTTATGATGCAAGAGTGAGTGATAAGAGAAATAGGAGCCCTCGGTTGACATTCAAGACAAGACAAAAAATTATGAAGGATAAAATGAAAGTATGAAGGATAAACCTTGCCTAAAGGAGTCTCTCTATAAGATATAATATTATAAGAGATACAGTAAATACAATTGTATTGTATCATTTTAACTCTATGACATTCAACACTATAAAAACGATGATAGTGTGAAAGAAACTGCTCAGACCGCTAGATTACTACTACTATACTATTACAACTACTACTACTATTTTTAATATTCCTTAGCTTAAAAAAAAAATTAAACGGAACCCTTAACTTTGTAGTTTGTCTATGACTGTCCGTCTGTCAAGATCATTTTTTATCAAGATGGCTTTGAGGTATTGATTTACCTGAAATTAATATCAAATATTTAAACCTACAGAACCTTGTACTACCGAAAAATCTACCAAGCCCACGTATTCAAGAGAAATGAAATAAAAATAATTAATTCAGCATTTCCGTAACATTCGTAAGGATCGGTATATATTGCATTAACCATAATGTAACATCTTGGCTCTTTTAACCTTAATGCAGTAATCTAATCACTTACGAGAAACCTTGTAGTAAGTGCTCTTAAGAATACACGTTGAAAGGGACATGAATTCTGGTAAAAGTATTGTGGGTAATATAAGCAGTAAGGTCTTTGCAATAGTCTTCTATTTTCTTGAAATGGCAGATGGGTAAAGTTAATAGTATTACTTAAACATGTTTCTTAGTGTTCAAAGAGAGCACCTTTAAATCAACTTAGTAAAATTACAGAAGCCGAGCATGCTGCTAAAGTTTAATGCTTACATCACTTTGTTTTTATTACATTTTATCTTCCATAGTGTTTTGTCACAGCCAAAGAATATAATGAAATAACTATGTATTTTTATATCGATTTATTAAATTGTATCATAGCACACCACTTTTTTAAGCCATTGCGTGCTCCACTCTGCAAAAGTATCTGAGCCCGCGCTTTGTTTATCTACCGTCTGGTAGAAATATTTCGTTTTAACGTATGAAAAAGTAAAATTTGACTCCTACCACTTTATTTTACCCTTTATTGATGATTTTTCCCAATTATACCATAAATCACTGTTTGAAATTTTCATTTTTTGTAACAATTAAGAATTTCTATGATAAATAAGACTTAAGTTAGACAATAAATATATAATTAAATCAATTCTATTGAGGTTTTATAGACGTAGTATGACTGCAAGCGTGGTGGTTCTGTTTGTTTCGAGAGATTGAATTCCTTTAATTTTTCCTCTACTTATATTGACAAAGCCATTACCGTCTCCTAGCCAGGCATAGTCTCGAATACCGACATAAAGCGGAGAACGAAGTGTCTTTATACTACGTACTTTATATCTACCCCTTGCTAAATGCGAGTGAAACGCGAAGCTATAACAAATATATAAAATTTTATTATAGCGTAATTCCTTTGATCTCAACATTCATATAAAGTGTTTTAAGCCCGATATTCGATAAGTCAATTGTTTTCCGATATTTCTAATTGCCTTAACGACCTTTGCGGAATAAATTTATATTTGGTTATAAATATTTTTTTTATTTTTTATATGAAATCCAATAGTATTTTATGTCAAGAACGTGCACTTAGCAACTGCGCTACCGTTATTCAGAACTCATATTGCAGTATTTTTGGGTTAGAGAATAATTTGCCGATTTTTGTCCCTAGGAAGAATTTTTTTTTCACCTTCATGCTTTATACATACATGTACATACGAAATAAGTGTAAATATAAATAAAATATTTATATGAAGAAAATTTAAATTTAGCATATTTTTTTACGATGCATGGCTACTGTAAGCCAGGCATACCCATTTTCCATCAAATTTATATGGCGGGATACAACGCCGCACTTTATCTTCTTACCAGAACAAGTACATGACAATAATTCAATCCCCAGTATGGGATTGAACCCACAACCTTCGCGTTAACACTCAATCGCTTTGCACCTGAGAGAAATAACTCATTTACTACTTAGTATAAAAGGAAACTTGAGAACAATATGATTATAGCATTGGGAACAGTGATTTTGTGGGATCTATAACTTTTGGCGACAGCAAATTTATAACTTTGTTTGCAAAATATCCCTGTTGTTTTTTCCTGTTGAACACAACAACAAGCTAATAAATAAAACATTTCGAGGGAGGAAGGAAACCGGGGGTAAATTGTTTTATCGAAATACACCCAACGCTTTTAGTCACGTACGAGCTATGATTAATACTTCTTTTACGACTCATGCTTTGACTAAGAGAAATTATCATTATACTATGTAAAAAGAGAAACAAACTTGAGAACAATATGATTATAGCATTGGAACAGTGATTTTGTGGATCTATACTTTTGCGACAAGCAAATTTATATGCTTTGTTTTGGAAATATCTGTTGGTTTTTCCTGTTGAACAAGCACCTTAGAGAAAATAAAACATTTACGAGATCACGGATACTCTGAGAAGTTGATTATAAACTACGGGCTAGTAATATAGTGGCTATTTATGAATATGACACCCTACCTTCAATAGTCACGACGGTATGCACTAATCCTAAGAGTATCTATAGTGTGGTAGAGGTTCAAGTTTGATCGGCTACCATATATTATAATTAGTTGATATTCAAATCAATTATGGATAACACTATATATTTCTAAAATACATATATTAATAATATATAAATAATATTACATCAGGTAACATATTAGATATATTTTATATGGATATCTTATGTTATCAGAAAGTACTATTATTATGTTTTTCTATTGGAAATTTTTGGGTTCAAGGACACCCTGTCCTTTGGAAGGAGAGGCACCTTAGAGAAAATAATATTTATATATATATAATATATATATATATTATATATATATATATATATATATATATTATATATATATATATATATATATATATATATATATATATATATAATATATCTTTGTGTGATTAATTTAATCGTTGGCTTGATATAACAATATTTTTTTATATTATCTTATAATAAAAATCCAACCAATATTTTTAGTCGTACATTAATATAACATATATGTCATATAACTTAAATATTATTCTAATTAAATAAAGAATGAGGGAATACTAATTATTTAAGAAAAAATATCCTAAACAAAAATACTTAATATTTGAGTAGCTATTATTAGGCCTGGATACGACATTCTTTACGCTTTGACGATTAATTTTATTGCAATAAAGAGGACGTGAGGGAGGTGCTGAGTCACGTCACTAGTCATTAGTCACATCCATGTTCTATTGTTAGACAATTTAAGGGCTAATAATAATTTTATGCTATTATTATATCAATAGGAAAAATGTGTTCGTCACTATTCCAACAATAATGCAAGTAATAAGCATTTTATTTTATTTTTAAAATTGAATAACAAGTAATAGCTCTCCTATAAAATTTTAAGTAGACTAAATTCGAGCCTTATCACAAATTACTATGTAATTTTTTTTAATTAGATCTAATCACGAGATAATCGCTTAAATAATTTAACTTTCATTTAATATTACATTGCCTTCCTCAGCTCAATTCCCGTCTGGGTCCCCTCTCCCAAAATGATAACTTCCTGGACAAATCTATGTGTAGTACCCGTTGTTAAAGTTACCACGTGCTATAAGGAAGTCTAAATTTCTCAATATATTTGAATATATACGAATTTTGACTGCCTTAAAATGTAGTGTGCATTTTATACATAAATTTTATATTTAATATAAAAATGTATTGTATACAATCTTAAATATACCTGTAAATATTTTTCTATTATTTATCTAAATTCTATTCTAAATAAATATAATTAAATATTTATATGAATATTTATAACATTCTCATAATATATATATAAATACATATTTTTTTTTGTTTTTACAATGCGTTTGCGTTTTCACACATATTTACGCTTAAGCATTGACCCTCTTTGTGAAATAACTAAGACCTCACTTTTTTGTTTGCAGAACTTGATTTGGACTATCTGGAACGAGGAGGCGTGGGCAATTTGACGGTGAGCGGAGCACCCAGCGTTGAACCTAGCCCGGACAGCTTAGATCTAATCAAGGTCGTGTTGTTGGGTGCACCAGCAGTTGGAAAAACTAGTATTATACAGGTATATATACACACATAGTATTGCATTAATATATATTTCTATTTTAAAAATATGTCGCTTTAAGCTGTCATTTTACATTTAGTCGACATTTCTTGGTTTAAAAATTTCACTTCTATTAATATGTATGAGAACATTTGCATTTTACAGTTTAAATTGGTTAAGTCGCTGTCGTGTTTGAGTTGATGATGTAAACATATAGTATCAATTTATCAATTATATATGGACTATTTTAATACATAATATACCTATATGTACATTGTATATATTATATTCTACATACGTTATATTCTTGAATCATTTCAAATATAAATACAAATTTATACGTCATTAATTTTAAACAGCATTTATTTATGGTAAATCTACAATAAAAATAATCTCAGCCTCTTCTTAAGTGTACTTATAATTTCTTAGAATTCTTTAGATTGCTTGCTTATTATTCAAGCTTGTTAGTCAATGTAAAAAATATGCAATTTTCAAAAGCAGTTCTCATATTGTGAAAAGAAATCTTTTTCACTTGTTCTTATTCCTTTCATCGTTGTTGTAAATAATGTATTAATTATTCTAAAACTTTGTATTGAAATAATAATAACGTGAAAATAATATGAGTCCTTAATTTGTCTAACAATAGAACATGGTTGTGACTAGTGACGTGACTCAGCACCTCCCTCACGTCCTCTTTATTGCAATTAAATTAATCGTCAAAGTGTAATGAATATCGTATCCAATCCAATAATAGCTCCTCAAACATTAATTATTGTTGCTTAGAATAGTTGCTCATAAAGAATTATTATTCCTTCATCCTGAATTAAAAAATAATTAAATATATTTTTAATTACATGAATTAAAAGGTCCATGTGACTTTTTTTCCTCTTAAAAAGCAAAATACTTGAATTTTTTTTATTATGAGAAAGATAAGGCAAACGAACGTTCGGGTCACCTGATGGTAAGTGATCACCGATGCCCACGACCCCGTGTGTAACACCAGAGGTGTTACAGGTGCGTTTGCGGCCTTCAAGGAGGAGGTAGACGCATTTTTTGAATGTATCCATGTCATAACGACCTGGATACACTGCCACGTACTGTGGCACAACTGTGGTATGTGGTAAAAAGTTCCTACGGAACAGCAGAGTAGTGGAGTGTCAAGTATCCAAATGGTGGGGATGATATTTAAGTTTGAGGTTGAAAAATTTAGCGGCAGGTATCAGATCTTGATCAGTTTCCCAGAACATTACCCGTGGTATAAGCAGCAGAGAACGCACAACGATGAAATATCTCTACGCAACGCCAAAGTGTGTAGCCTTTCACAGATAATTGGGTCCTCAACGATTCGAACGGCTCTATGTTGTATGCGATCGAATGGTTCAAGCTGACACTGCGGTGCACTAGACCAGAGACGAGAACAGTACTCCATATGAGGATATGAGATGTGCTGAATAGTCGGTAAAGCCGACTATCCGATTTGTAGTCGGTGAATAGATGATTATCCGGCATCTTACTTTGTTTGTATTTTTCAATAAAATGTATTAATTAAACACACGGTTTAATTGCTTATTAATATTTTTATTTTAATAAAAATAATATTTTGAAATGTGGTACAAAGTAACTTTTTATTTAAAAATTTGTTTCAAAAATTACTTAAAAGAAAACATTGGTAACGTCAACAAACTATTTTTCCTTTGGATATATTTCTTTATTTACTCTGTAACCATTTCGTTATCACAGCTGTCGTCATCACTTATGGAATTTTTCAATTAATCTAATATAAATTAAAATTTAATGTGAAAAAGACCAAACAAAATATTGGTTATATCGTGGGTTAAATAATGTAGCAAGAGGGAATTTTGTTACGCTTCACGTTGAATCTATTTAAAAAAAAAAATTTCAGCAGTACATCAATGAATTCCATGATGTCATGTAAAATATCCAGAACTTCATATTAGATTTTCAGCTGAGGTCAAATGACAAATCATCAAATAGATTGGTATGCGTATTTCAGAAAGTTAGCTGTGAAATATTTTTTACCTAGAAGATAGAAATTTGGTATAATTTTCCCTATAGCTATAGCGATATTGAAGTCGCTTGATTTCGAATTTTTACGTTATTGTACATGAACATTGAACACTCCCTCTAGAATTTTACAAATTATCGGCATGGCTGATTAGTCATCCGACTGGTCGGCCAAAATCATAGTCCACATACACATCTCTACAAAATACTAAATTATGGTAGATCATGCATTTTTCTTGTGAACTAACTACTCTCGATTATATTTTTGACAGTCGCAATCCCAGCGGAAAATTTTAACGTTTTATTTGCAATGGTATTGCAGTATAATCTCTTATATAAATATATAATTTTGTTTAATTACTAATGCTTTATAGTACCACAAAAATGTTATAGATAATAAAATAAAACAAGAAGTGACGGTCTTATCGCTAATCAGCGATTTCTTCCAGACAACCTTTGGGTTAAGAGATTTTTATAACGATAGAGAGTGAGTGATGTAAATAAACACAATACACTGTCATTTACATTTACTACATGGATATTACTAAACAAGGATCAGGTCCTAAAGTCCTTTTCTGATCCGACGTGCTTACGCTATTTAGGAATTCCATCATAGTTTAAAGCAATGTCTATAGCATGCCAAATTTTATTAACAAGAAAAATGAAACAAAACGTTCCTCATAATTTCCCGCAAAATCTTTGGTATTAAAGAGAATCTAGTGTTCTAACTGTCCAATTTCCACCCGAATTCGAGACACTATCGCATTTTGTCTTACCAAAGCAAGGAATTGAAAATTGTTACTTCCTCCAAAAACTTTCTTAGGCTATAAACAATGAATGTTAATTTTATACATTTTATGTAAATTTCTTATTAACATTGTAATAAGATTGATAAAATATGCATGATTAGTAAAGGACCTCCCTGATAATTTGCCTCACGCCTTAAATACGGCATGTATTTCACGGTGGGGCTTGTAATGCTACTTTAGACGATGTTGAATAATAAATAGCAGCCTAACAAGAAAACCAAATTTGTCAGAAGTGACAGGCCTTTATGTGATTTGACTTAACTGACATATAAATTATATGACAAATAAATTAAATATTTATTAAGATGTACACGATACCCAATTTTTTTTCTAATTGTTTAGGATTCAGTTAATCGGCATTAGTTTTTTTATCCGTAACTTGTATATATCCTTTTAAGTATAATATATTTCAATTAAAAAAATGGAAAAGCATTTTAACTTGTAAATGCTACTACATATTTGTATTTGTTATCGATTATGTTACGCTTTTAATCTATATTATATAATATCCCTAAAGTGATAGTATGGTATATTGGGTACCTACTTGTGATCAAAATCAACTTTGTTTTTTTAAAGAAATAAAGTAACAAATGCATAGAAATGTATTTTCAGTATATTAAAATTTATACCACTATTTTATTTAAAATATTCTTTTGAATCTTATTTTCCAAACGTAAGTGGTGCAGTGAGACCCATCTAAATGTATACCTGATAGTCGTGGGGTCAATGTCCACTCTGATTTTAACTTGTTTTTAATCAAATTGCGGCGTTGAGTTACGAGGTTTGAATTCTAGTGGAAAACGAAAAACGAAGGGTCTTGACACTAGGTTCTCTGCCTGCCCTAATAAATGGGAAGTGAAGCTTATGAAAAAAGATAAAAATAACAATAGCACTATGTGATGACACTTTATAGTTATGCCATATTTTTCCACTAACATATGTCTTAGGCTTGAGTTAAAGTCAACTAAAGTAAAAAAACCATACATTTCTTGACAAATTAGTATTATGTTACATTTTGTACTAAGCTTATCTAGTCTGGATTAAACTTTTAACTTTGCTCTGACGTCTGACTTAGAATTACGAACGATATTTTATCACGTTTAAACTTTACTTAAAACTTATTAAAAGTTTCACCGTACTCTTTGCTTTATATTGAGGTATCTATTTCTTTGTAAAATACTATGATATTCTGTGTAAATATTAAGCTTCTGTGCTGCTCTTGAGATACAAAGGACTGGATGTAATTATAATCGAAAAGCTTAAACTGAGTTAATAAGCATTATTTTAATATGGGTTGATGGCTCATCTCAGAGGGTGTCTAGCCAATTATCTGTCCGATATTTGGTTTCCGGCATACGGGTACGCGACCCCGGGACCTCGAGCCACCACTTTCATAACCCGATCAAATCCATGTAAGTGGTGTCCCTCCCCTATATTCCAAGTCTTTCTGCCTCTTATTCCCTTTCCTTTCTTGGTTTCTCCCAGTAATGGGTTTGGAGGTCAGATGGCAATCGCTCCACAAAAACCACTTCGCCACTCATATGGACCGATTGGTCTTAGTCGGAAGGCAGACCCTGGCAAAAGCCGGGACTAATGCCAGGAAGAAGAAGAATATGGGTTGTATTATTACTAGGTGCTTAGATAAGAGAAACATTATATATTTAAATGAACAAGAAGCTTTTAATCATTATAATTTTATTTTAATTTAATTAGGAAAACTACGCGACCTGTTTAATAAAAGTAACTAAAGTATGTGAATACTATATATCGATACTAGGTATTCAGATTACAAATAATCTGGACAATACAACCGCGTGAGGTTTAGGAATGAGTCGATGTAAAAGTAAGGATGTAATGTAAATGAGATTGAGCCGAGATTGAGGTACCGTCATCAACGCCCCGCTGTTGCCATTGCTCTTACGCTACATAAGGCGCATTGTCCCTTACGAGCATTACTTACATTGTTTTTCCATTTTTTTCATGTTAACCAATTTTACCCGGCAGTACTACATCGACAATTGATGTACATACTCGTATTCTACCACAAATTTTATTTAAAATATTCCAAAATATTTTAGTGTTTCTATTTTTTTTAAACATATAAGTTTCTATACTTTTTTAAACATACATCCTTTAACCTCCCATCTATGTAAAATGGTGGTGGTTGCATCTATGTAAAGTGGTTACTGACATTAGGTTACGATCAGACGGAAGATCTTTTAGTTACCTAAATGGAGTTTCGGTGGATGATATTTCAGGACACATACCCGCACACATACACACACACACACACGCACACACACACACACAGAAGATTTGATATACCATATGACTAACTTATTTTGCATTCATTGTTTAAATTTTATTTTATTATCTGTTCAATTTTTTCTTTATATGTTTTATATGTATACTACATTTGTATTTAGTCCTTTTTAAATATGATATAACTTAAGAAACGGCGCTCGTGAGGCGGGCGTAAATAACTGCGACACAGTTTTAAGCTACTGTATCTTTATAAGTTATTTTTGTTGTATACTAAAATTTGAAAATAAATTATATCATTATTATTATAATATTCATTTACTTTGTGAACTTTATTTGTTATCTTATTGTATTTTAGCCTTAAATTCGCATTATAACGCGTATTACGTATCCATTTGTTTAGCATTCGATCTCGTTTTATAGACAAATTGATAATTATTATTGATCCATTGGGTTACACGAAGATTATGTTTTGTTTAATGCATAGTTATTTAGCTTTTAAATGGGCATTGTACAATGTGTTTTTGTTAATAAGGTTATAAATTTCCACAAGTGTGCATAAATTATCAACGCGCTTTCAGCCCGCAGTACGTAATCTCTTTCTCAATATTACAGTCATATACATTTATTTGTTTATGAACATAACAGTCAAATACCGGTGACACATAGACGTTACGCAATGCGATAACGACTAACCGACGGTTCGCTAGTACAGTGTAGACTACCGCGAGAGTGATCTAAAGATGTGAACTAAACATGTATTTGTAGTCATTTTAATCTCTTATCAATACGTAGGTACCTATATATAGGTACCATTGGATGACTTTTTCAGGTCTAGGTTCATATCCCCGGCAACTATGACATTTGGTGAATGCTTATATTTAAATAAAAATGGAGTGCGGTTGCAAAAAGTTTCTACAAAATATATATGAATTCTCGCTCTCTCTTTTAATTTCACATATTGTCACATCTTGGTTATATGAAGTTTTAATAGTTCCTAATTATAGGTTCAAACATATATGTATTATAGTTATTCAGGTTGAATGTTAAGTAATTTTTTAAATAAACATTTTATATGGGAGTGTTGAAATGGCTTCGGATTTCTTTTGATATTCCTACCGCCGTTAAAATTATAATATCAATGGGACGTAATGCTGTGTCAAGTAGTTGAATCTTTTTAACAATTGAACGAATATTTATATGATTACAAAAAATGTTAAAATTGAAAATTTATGTTTGAAAATTTGTTTCTGTTATAATTTAGCTATAATATAACTAATAAAAACTCATGTTATGTCATGTCACTGGCAACTTTTGTGTTTGAACAATGAAGTAATTTCCTCGTACCTTTATGTCTTGTATTTTTTATGTAACTTTTTGTACGTGCATATTTTAAAGGAATAAATAATAATGCAAAAAAACATAGATTAAAACGAAATCTTGGATATTGTATAGCTGCTAAGCCGGACGAGTTAAGATATTTTTTTCAGAATATATAAAGTTCAAAGACTGGAATACCTCTTATGGGACTCCAAAAGACCAGTGAAACTACAAATGGTATGGAAATAACACGCTAGCAAAAGTTGTTCAGCATGACGAACATTTTCCAGTGACATGAGAATTTCCAGTGTCATATGAAAATCCATAACTGCCTAAATATTTCGTTATTTTGCCACTCAAAAGTATAAAAAAAAGATAGTACAATATTAGATCTCTAACAGGACAATGCAGAGAACTCACAAATTTATTCGTATTTAAAGAATTGCAGCATTTCATGTCTCCTGAAGATAGAGTGCAGTTCATAAATCGTTGTCGCAATGAAATTTTATCCTCACTATATAATAAACTTTAACTAGAAAGGGGCGGAAGCTCATATACAAATTGTTACGTGCTTGGGATAAAGCGATGCAAAATATCACAAAAGTCTACTCATCAGAGACTTCCTAGTCGAGTTGCTCCATGTTATGCATCTTAGTACGTACTTTCTATAATATTTCTCTATGTGAGATAAATTCAAAAGCTAATGCTCAGCTCAATGAACTTGACGATTATCGGTGCCATTACGGTAGTAAAGAAAAGTAGCGTGCCATTACGTATTTTTTAAAATTATTTCATTTAGTTTTGTTTGGTGTATTTAGTAGTTATCTATCGTCATGCATTAGCTGACACCGACTCCAAAATTAACAAATTGTGTATACTAAACAGATACATATATAAGTATCAGTAATTTTGTTTATTTTTTTTTATTTGTATTTTATGTAGGGGTAAGCTTTAGTATTTTATGTAGGGGTACTCGAGCGCGTATGGTTGCTCCACAATTTTCTCTACTTCCTGTTCCACAAAAATTGGTTCAGCCATTCCAGAGATTAACCCGGACAAATGGAAAGACAAACAGACAGACATAGAGACAAAAAATTTATAAATATTATTTTGTTTAAATAACGTGTAAGTAACTACATGCACGTGATGAAAATTATGTACGAAAAGACAAACCCAAATTTGCGGTCGTATGCATTCATTTTGTGTGAAATGAACTTTATTGACAAATTTCATAACTCTAGAACCTAGGTCAAAGGGACGTACCTTGTAGGTTTTGATTACGCGACGATTTTCGTAAAATATACAAAAATTAAACATAAATGCTCATATCTTTTGATTGCGTTGACTTAGAAATTTCATTTTTTCTGAGCCTAAGAGGTTGTCGAGTTGGATGTTTGATATTCAATTTATCTTAATTTCTCCACGGGAAAATAAGGTAAGTAAATGGTCTTGACACAGGGACTGGCAGACAGGAGGGCAATATAGTGATCCTATAAGAGTTGCGTTTCTTTTTCTTTCCAGGCCGTTTTTTTTTTTTTTTTATTACGCTGGGAAATGCAAGGTTGGAGTAACCCTAAAAACACAGTTATTTTGAAACCACAAATAGATACTCCAATTTTTATTATACGTATAGATTAAGATCTAGACACAACTTGGTGAAATTAATGATAATGTTGGTGAGGTTTTTGAGGAACTAAATTTTCAAACTTTGGAGACAAATCTGAAGTAGAAAGTAAAATTAAATTAGGATGAATGTTAATGTTATTAAATTAGAATGATATGTGGTGAAAGAAGTACATACGATAATAATTTTAACATAAATCAGAATTGAAAATACTTGTTTACAATGATAAAGCTGGGCTAAGCTTCTGTTGAACTAAATTTATTTAATAACTTAACAGTTGTAATTAGTGAAAACTTAACCAATTATAAACTTGCGAAAACAATAATAACAACAGACATTAATATTGACAATAACAGAGCGACTGGTCAATTTCTGTTCCGTGGAAACTAGCTATGAAGCGACTGGAATCAGTTACTTGTGGGATTGGCTAGGCTTGTCATGACGGGAACATTCCTTTGTGGGCCACAGTATGGTCTGTGGGCCTGGTCATTGATGGACAGCTTTGTTCTTAAGTAATTAAAATATAATTTTCAAATTTTTAGTTTGTACATTTGCTCGGTATAATTTTAAATTTGATTTAATTTTTTGTTAAAAACAAATTATTGCTTACTTTCTGTTTAAATTTCTTCTCATCCACTGCTCAACTTGTGTATCTATTATTAGTCTGAATATTATAAGGACTGTTAAAACTCTACAATCTTAATTCTTAATTCAAAGACCATGTAACTTAATCAAACCACAAAAATATAATAGTTGGGAGAGTAATCGCGTAACAAACATACAAAGAAAAAAGATTTTCGATTTTATAAGACATTTTTTGTAACACCTATAAAATCTGAAGGATTCCCTCTATTTTGCTGGGAGTTTATCGTCATATCCTGACATGATGAGAACTCATTTTCAACCACATCGGAAGTGCCTACGCTCTTTTAAATAAAAAACGATTTTTTTAAAAGTTCCCAATTTTTTTCAATTTTTTCGCAATAAATAGTTCCATAAAAAACGAATAATAATCGTGGAACATAGAACCTCCTTATTATGCGTTGTTTACGTATACGTTTGATAATCTTTTAAAATATAAATTCCGCTACATTGAAAGAAAAATCACCTCAGATGGCTTCGCTTCCCACTGACCCTTATTCTTTCCTTTTCCTGGACAATGGCAAAACATCTTGTGCCATTATGTGTATAATAATTTAATTACTTTTGATTTGCAAAATTTTATACTTAAAATGGAATAAATAGGGTTTCAACATAGAATTCACTGAAATAAAATATATGTTTTATTCAGTTGTATAAGATATAGTATAATATTCTCGAGTTGTTATAAAATAAAACAATTCTGAAGCGAATACCATATTTGAAGTGTCACATGGTCTGTAAGGTCAATTAAAATAGTAGCCGACGAATAAATTGTATATAATGCCTTCGTGTGTGTAATATAATATTACGTGAACCTACGCAAAGACTGCGAATTGGAATCGCCTTAGGAGTTCTGCCAAGGCCTAGGTTAAGCGCTAGTACAAGCGCGCAGAGACCCACTCCAATTTCCTCATCGTTGAAACGTCTACGCCATACACACTCATTACTTTGAGCCCCTTGTAGCCTCCTTCTTGTTCCCGATGATCCCATTCCTGTAGCCAACCGTCACTACAACCGAAGGTTACACTCCTCAGTCCCAAAGATATGCCATCGTGGCCGTAACAAGCGACGCGACCCTTCTTATGTCACGGCACGGCACGTCCCATGTACCATCTTCTGAGCTGCCACAATGCTCATTTTTATTCTCTGGGGATGAGACACACTCGAAGTAAACTAAAATAAAAAGGTTACATAACATGAGATGCTCCCACGACGTATGCTATGGTTATATCTACGAGTATATTATGTTTTTGTTCACGTGAATTTTTTTATATCCGTGAGCATAAAAGCAATCTCCTTCGCAACCCCACAGGCAATTTAGGCGGTATAGTATACGTAAACACGTTCCTTTGACGCATTTATATGCATACCTATATCCTATTCTGAAAATGATATAACTTGAAAATGTACGAAATAACTTTCTGTGTGAGAACGTCTACAATATTGCTGTTATTTATATATTTAACATATGACTGCAGACAATATTCTTTATGATTGAGTCCTTTATTTAGTAATGCTATATTTGTTGATTAATATTTGTACTCTGTACAAGAAGCTGCTGTACTTATCATAAAGATAAGTAAGTGCATACAGTAAAATGATAATAGAATAAAATGATAATGAAAAGTTAAAAATACGAAGTAATGACATATATTTATATATCTACTAGTGACCCGCGACTTCGCCTGCTTGATCGATGTTTCCGCATTTACTCTAATAAAATAATATGCATATATTGACATATAACTTTTATACTTTCATTTCCAATCATTTCGTCTAAGAAGAATAATAAAATATGTATGTATATAAATAAAGATTATCATTTTATACACAGTACTTTTGGTCCCGATTCTGCAGAAATTCTGGAATAAAAAGTAGCCTCTATGTTGCACTAGAACCTCTTTTATTTTCCAGTGGAAGTTCTATAGAAATTGGTTCAGCTAGCCCAGGCAAACAGACAAACATATAATTTTTTTTTAAATGTTTGGACATATTTTGGTAGCGTATAAATAACTATATGCACTAGATAATACAGTTATATTAAAATCACAAACAGACACTTAAATTGTATTTATATATTTAAATTATGTATATTTTTTAAAAATTTTTTAGATTATTTCCATAAAAATAGCTGCGCTCTTTCTACTCTGTACACCCAACTTGTATGTGACATAGTAACTAGTTATTAACACTACTAAAAGTTCAAGGTCCAGTACTGACGTACAAATAATATGTGAACTAATCTGATGAACGTTACTTTGAAATTTACAGAGTACATATAAATAATGTTAAATATTTCATTGCAATATGTTTCTTCAATATTATTAATATTTTCATGACAGATTTAACAGTTTTCATTATTACATTATTGAGCGCGGCTCTACTATCAGGTTCAATATATTATATATTATTTTAAATTAATATAAGTATAATTTTAATTAATTAAAGTTATGGCGAATTGTTAATGACGTCAAGTGATAAGTCCAATTTTTTCCTATTATTGAGGAATTGTTAAAAATCTCTTCTGTACTTAATCTGTACTTAAGGGCAGCCCCTTAAGTCCTCATGTTAAATGTAGACTTTACTCGTACATCAAGCAATTTTGGTTGTGAGGATTTATCAATAACGAAAGAGTTTTACATATATACAGTGAGATATTTCAATCTTCGGCAACTATGTTTTCTATTCTTTATAACTTGATTCTTAATAAAGGAAACAAAAAAGTAATCAACTATAATGTTATACTAAGTTAAGATTAATATTTTCTAAAAAGTACGAGTTTCTATGTAGGAGTAATAAGTCTTGTAGTAATACCGAAAATAAACTACTACGAACTACCGAAACTGGTCAGGATGCTTGGGATCGAGCTCAGTCAGCAATCATTACGGCTGGTAAACATGTTCTTGGCGTTTCTAGAAGAGGACGTATTATGGACAGGGAGACATGGTGGTGGAATGACAAGGTACTAGAGGTGATTCATGATAAAAAACGATATATATATATATATATATATATATATATATATATATATATAATATATATATATATATATATATATATATATATATATATATATATATATATATATATATATAATATATATATATAAGGATGCTTACTCCCGCAATATTAGGGCAGATTTGACGAAGAATATATTCAGTATTTATAATTTTAGTTTTAGCGTCAAAATCATGAACCATTGTAATCTATGTAATTTTGCCATCTCATAGGTAATTGAATGATCCCTATACTAAAAAAATCCTTTCGGCCGGGAATCAACAAAATCTTTAAAGGCGGTTTGGACTCTCCCATCGAAGTTGAACTGTTTCCCTTGCAAGAACAAACTGTAATGAACGACAATAGTCCACCAAATGCTAACAAGTAATTTTTTTTTTGGATCAATTTTCGCTTGGTGCAGGATTTGGTTGGCTTGCCACGATGCAACCATTGCAATGAACGTTTTTGATTATCGTAGAGTATCCACTTTTCATCACACGTAATGATTCAAATTCAAAACCCCTTCATTATTGTGCCAGTTAAGTAACGTAACGCAGCGGTCAACGCGCGTTTGCCGGTGGTTTGCTTCACTCAATTCGAGAGGTACCTTTCATGCTTTCTAATCGTCCCAATTTGCTTCAAGTGAAATAAAACAGTTTTATCCCTAACACCTCAACCTGCAGCAAAATCAAACGTGTTTTGCGATGGCTATGTTTCCACAATAGCCTTCAATTGTTCGTTATTAATTTGGGTCTCCGGCCGTATACGAGGCTTGTTCTGCAGTCGTAATTTCCAGAACGAAAACCTTGGAACCAAAAACACACTGTGTGCTCTTTTGCGACACGACCGCCATACAGATCATTGATCCTTCGAGCCGTTTCCGCAGCACTGGTGCCACGGTGATACTCGTACTCGTAGATAACTGAGTGTAATGTAAGCTGAATGACGCAAACAGAAAAAATAGAAGAATACAAAACAAATGAATGACGGTTAACGAAACACAAATGCATGTGTAAATAGCTGTATGTAAATTTCAATTTGGAATTCCTAACCAAAAAGGAGAGGAGAGGATTAAAGTGGCGAGTACGGCAAAACACCAATGTCATATGTAAGAACCTAGTACATATAATTTTATATATTTTTCTTACTAATATACTTTATATTAATACGTAAATGTTATTCGATTTTTTAAAAATCTTAGCATACACATACTGTTAAGCCAAACATACAGATAATATGTACGAGTATTTTCAAACAGTTTGATGAAAAGAATATCTAATGTGCAAGAAATACACCAAAAACAAAGGAACGGTCTAGAGTCTGACTGTACAAGTTATGGCTTGGACATAGAGTTAGGGCATGTAAAGTTAGAAACTTGGCTCTACAGGAGATTTTATAACTGTTCGAGAGTGCGAGCCATTGCCTTGGCAACATTTTATATACAAATGTTTTTGTTGTGAATATATAAGACAGAAAGACACTTATATAACCTAAATTAGCTTAAATTGGACGTAATATTTCATAAATTAAATACATATTTAATGAAGTAAAATAAAAAAATATAAATAATCGTTTTGACATTTTAGATTTTTTATTCTATAATAAATTAAAAAACGATATTTACTATGAACAGGAAAAAAATCTCTCAGATGGAATAACACGACTAGTTTCCCACTGACCCTTATTTATTCTTTTAATTTTACTTTTCCTGGATAATAGCAAAACATCCTGTGCTATTATGTGTATGTATTCTATTACTATTACTTTTACTTTGCAAAACAGTTACTTAAAATTGAAAAAAATATGCTTTCAATAATATGCTTTCAATAACTGAAAGAGAATTTTATTTTTATTCCGTTGTTATAATATAAATAAGTACGTTTTTAATTGATTATCGTATATTGAACCTCACTTGCACGGTAAAATAAGCTTATTAAAAAACATAATAATGTTGCATATATGTATGTATATTGTACGTGTCGCTGCAGCAGTACCGATTGGTCTCACGTTTCTACAGCGAATACCATATTCGGAGCGTCACGTGGTTCGTAAAGTCAATGATGAAATAATAGCCGACGAATAAATTATAGAATATAAACACTGCGTGTCTATAATATCAATGATTAAAAGGGTGTCTGTCTGATTTGATCATCACTGGGGGAAAATTAAAGTCAAAGTCAAAAAAATAATAGAGACATTTCTTATAAAGAAATATTCCCATCTCAAACCAAATAAAACAATTACATTTTACCACATTAAATACTCAAAATTATATTCATGACTTAACATTCCGTATTTTAACATTTCCTTTAATAATTGTGGTTAAATAACTTTTTATTTAATGCCTTTGCGTGAGATGCTCGCACGACGCATGCTATGATATATACTTTACGAGCTCAAAGAAATTCAGTGAAAATACTTAATATATGTATTTTTCCACGTGAATTTGTTATATCCGTAAGCAAAAAACCAATTTTCTCACAACCCCATAGGCAACTTAGGCCGTATAGTATAAATAAACACGTTCCTTTGACGCATTTATATGCATATATTCTATGTTGAATATGATATAACTTGAAAATGTACGAAATAATATGCGTAATAACTGTCTGGGTGAGAACGTCTACAATATTGTTGTTATTTATACAGACAATCTTATTTATGGTATATGGTATATGGTATACAGACAATCTTAGTTATGGTACGTATGTATTACATACAAACATAACATACAAACTTGCTATGCTTGCTAAAGTTATCAAATAGTTACAATTACAAAGTTATGTTGAGAATTTAAATTGGGAAGAAGTGTTTTTTTAAACGATTCTAAAAATTTTAAAAATGATTGAAGCTTGATATTTAAAGTCAGGGTGTTCCATAATAGACACGCGGTGACGTATAATGAGATACTGTAAAAGGAAGAGGAGTGATGGAGATTTTTTATTGTGATTTTTTATTGTTATATTGTGAACGGGACAAAGGGAATTGGGAATATAAGTTGCTCGAAATTTCAAAACTTCATTCCTACGACGTCGGATTGGTTGCCACTTGAGCTGTTTCCGGAAGTCAGAGATGTGATGATATTTACGTAAACCAAATAAGAACCGTATACATACATTGTGTAGCCTCTCAAGTTTATTCAATTGTTCCTCTCTAAGATCAAAATAATAGAGGTCACATAATCAAGAATCGGTAAAATGAGAGTACTACTTGCTAACGTAGTTTTAGTAGGTATGGGATGAAAATTGCTTAAGCTTTTAAGGGAGACGATCGATATATTAATCAATAAAATTGGAGTGTCTGTTTGTAATATTAAAGAAAACCGCTTTTTCCTACTTGCATATGAATACATGCATGTATGTGCATACGAATATGAATACGGTACATATATCAAAATATATATTTTTTTAATTTTTGTCTGGCTGAACCAATTTTGACGGGACTTTCGCTGGCAGGTTGCTAATGAAGAAGTAACTTAAGCTACTTTTATTTTAGAAAAAAGAATAAATACGACCATATACAATGGATGTAGCGAACACAATTCAGGTTACTTAAGCGGCGAGGCCGCGAGTGTACCGCTAGTTATTAATATTTTTTGATTGATTTAACAATTTTGACCCCGACTGAAATAACTCATTAGAGATTTATGAGCTTTACATAGCTTGTAAATCCCTAACTATTATATTATAATCAGGTTCAAGATATTAACTATTAACTATTTTTTTATTCTATTATAAATTATTTTATTTAATTCAAGCTAAAGCTCGCAACGTATGTTGTTAACAGTAGTGCACCAATCACAAGCCCCCTAGAGGTCCTTATACACTATTATTCAAAAAAATTGGCATAAAATTGACCTTAAGCACAAATACGGGAGTGCCTGCAAATGAGATTTCTTTTGCAGAAAAAAATCTACAAGTACATGAACTTCGAGAGAACTACAAGGAAACTTCTGGTACTGAAGTCTTACTCAATAATTTTCTTAGAAAGAGTTCCGGAAACAAGCATTCATTTTCAAGACTTGCTCGATTAAGAAACAAACAGAAAATAGCACATGGGCTCAATTACTTTTGAATAGTAGATGAAAAATTTAATGTGTAATTTCTAGAACACCTCACACCAAAATTCTTAAAGCCAATGTACTCTTGAATGGTGAAGCCGTAGATCCTAATGATTCTACGATATTTCTCGGTATGGTCAGTGAAACATCAAAATATAGTGGAGACCTCATATTGATGGATTGGCGAATAGACTAAGCTCAACAGAATTTGTAGTTAAAAAATTGGCTTAATAATTACTTAGAAAACGGCTCGCCTTGTTAACTTTAGCTACTTTCCTAGTATTATGACTTATTGCATTTTACTGTGGGGTAATGTAGCCGCTTTTAACTTAATGTTTATAGCTTTTGCGCGCAATCTATAATCTAGACCGTAAAGATTTCTTACGGCAAAAAAATTTTAGAAAGTAATATATTGACGGTTGCATTTCAATACATTTTAGAAAAAAAAATTTTGTAAATGTGTGACAAAACATATACAATTTTGCCAAAAACGGTGATTCGCATAATATTTATAAAAAAACATCTCTAGGCTTAAACTTACAGCTTAGCTGTAATTCGATTGTAGCGAGTAAGCAATTCTTTCATGGGAAAGTGTGTACGCTTTTACAATAGGTTCCCAGAAAACGTCCGTGAATGTTCTACATCACAATTTAAAAGAATTGTGAAAAGACGTTTGTGTGTTTGTGTGTTAAGCTTTCCTAATGATTTTATAAATGAAATAAACACACCGTGGAAATGAAATGCTCCCTCCAGTTTGTTTCAAAGGTATCGTTGTCATTAAAGAATAATAGAAAATAACCAATTCAAGAAAATAGGAAAATAAGTCCCGCTTAGATTCTTGAGCCGGTTCTTCTCAGGTCTGAGACATTAATTTGAGTGAACTGGTGGTAAATTATTTGACGATCAAAAACATTAACTTTTATATTCTTATTTTGAATAAAATGATTTCATTTGACTTTGACTTAGAAGTTCTAAAGCTATATGAATGAAAACATAAGTATTTTTAAAAATTTTATTTATATCAGTTTAAGCAAATTCAGTTTAAGCAATGACGACCAAGTTTTTAGAAGAGTGTGCAGTTCTTATGTAGCATTTTAATAAAAACAAGGCAACTTTGATCGAAACCGCTGATTATGTAGCTCCGAAAATCATCTAACTTCATTCTTTGCGATTAGTGAACAACAAATCCTAACGTGGTGGTAGTTTCTTCATTAAGAGGAGTATAAATATATACAACCAATGAAAGACAAAAACAAAATTAGTTTTTCTTTTCATGAAAGGTATAGAACCAAGTATCCTAATACTAATAGCCAGCCATTAATGTCAAATGTGTTAAAAAATTAATCAAACTAATAATAAGATATTACATTATCATCAACAAGTAATGGAAAAGGGGTCGATTATTGTAAAAAAAATGACGTATAATTATATATATATATATATATATATATATATATATATATATATATATATATATATATATATATATATATATATATATATATATATATATATATATATATATATATATATATATATATATATATATATATATATATATATATATATATATATATATATATATATATATATATATATTTAATAATAAAAAATAGCTTCGTAGACAGAGAGAACCTAGTGTTAAGTCAATCTGTTTTGACTTTGCTACATTGCGTGTCGAGTGGCGCAATGTACCGCACTTTCGCTTGTTACCAGAGCAAGGAAGTGAAATAATTTATTCTTCCCGAGTGGGAATCGAACCCGCAAATGCCGGCGTAGGCCACTGCGCCACGATGGCCTCAAATAATAAGCCAACTTTTTTCATTCAAGCCAGCAATTAGTACATTTTTGTTCTTTTTCGTTTTATTCCAAGTTAACTTGGTTTTATTAGGTGTAGATTACTGGGGAATGTCGATTACTGGGGATTCGATAACGATCATTCAAAATTTTCCCTATTTTTGCTTTATACACGTTTTATAAAATTAAAACAATTTTTCACAACATCTAAATACAATATTACCTTAATATATATCACAAAGTAAAGCTATATTCTTATTTTTCTCATTTGAGATTCTCCTAACTTTATTTTTAAAAAAATTCAACATTGAAAATTTCAGTTTCCTTAAGGTGTCTATTATTAGTATCAGCAGGGTAGTAAAGTAACAGCTACGTGAGTTTATTTAGTTTGTTTATTAGTCTTTGGTATAAAAATTAATATGGGCAAGAGAAGAGAATTAAGAATTGAGGATTTATAGCTTCCATCATCATCTTACGTGAATAAACCAACATTACACAACTAGACAACGTCTCTATATTACATAAATCCTTCTGTCATCATCAGCTCATTAATAACATGTCTTTTTATAAAGATGATAGAAATTTCAGTAAACACGTATGAAATGAAGGTTTCCCTTTATTTTAATGGGATCACATCATCAGATCCGACGCAAAAAATATTAAGAGTATTTTACTATTTTTCAACGTGTTTTTTTTTATATCCTTAGGCACAAAACCAATCCTCTTAGCAACCCCACAGGCAATTTAGGCCGTATAGTATAAATATACACGTTCGCCTGACTCATTTATATGCATATATTCTATCTTGAATATGATATAACTTGAAAATGTGCAAAATTATATGCGTAATGACTGTCTGTGTGAGAACGCTTATAATATTTTTGCTGTTATTATATTTCACATATGGCTGCAGACATCTATTTGTTCTCTGTACAAGAAGCTGCCTTGCTAATCATAATTATAAGTAAGTATTTTATGTTATTATCTTTTAAACTGTTTCATTAGTTTTTCATCGATAAGTTTTGAAATCAGGCAATTTCATCACTGCTATAGGAAAATCCTATAGAACAATTGATTTTTTGCTTAATATTAGTATAAAGACAGTAGGAAATATCATTAAGCGGCTTAATATGACGAATGGATAGAAAAGAACCCTATATAAACGAATTGAATTGGGACGAAAACTAAGCATTTCTACATTTAGTCCATGTGAATCAGTGTTTATTGATATTTTAATGGAGTAGAACGTGTATTTGAACATTTTGACGGAAAATTTACGCATAATTATGATGAAAATGGCCCACTTTGTGCAGGAATATTTGTATTGGTAGTGTCCAAAAGTTTTGCAATCTCCTCAACCCTATCAAAAATGTATGGGATGAATTGGAGCGGCGAGTGAAAAATAGCACAAATATCTTTCAAAGACATTATTAAACTATGACTAAAAACATAATTAATGGACTTAAAAGTCCAACATTTAAAAAATAATACCGGCCATGTGCGAGTGCGAGGGTACGTAAAAATTGCATTATTGTACGTCAACAATAAAACTTAACTTATTATATATAATTTAACAAACTTAAATTGACAATCGTATGCTCATATTTTATATGAAATAAACTACACAAATAAAGTTATAGTTTAATACATTTTCAGTTCCGATTTTTTCTTTGTTTGTACTATCAGATGTAATTTATTACCAAATAAAGTACAAATAAGTACAAACAACAAAATAATTGAAAATTAATAGGTATTATAATGAAAAAAAAATTATAAGCTTATATCTATAGTTCACTTCATATGCAAATATGAGCAATGAGTGCATACGACCGCAAATGTAAATTTGTTAATTTTTTTAAGTGTACTTCCTCTGGCCTAATATCTTTAAATTGGTACAGAATCCCAGAGAGTTCTACTCTCACTTCACCGATATTTCTTTATTTTAAATTAAATAAAATGGCAATAAGATATATAAACGTTAACATACAAAAGTATACAATAGTATTAGTAGCTCTAGAATAACAAAAATAAACATGATATACACAACTATATCACAGATTTCGGTAAATTAGACCGAATTCCGTTCTCCTCAAATTATATATATATATATATATATATATATATATATATATATATATATATATATATATATATATATATATATATATATATATATATATATATATATATATATATATATATATATATATATATAGAATATATATATATATATATATATATATATATTATATATATATATATATATATATATATATATATATATATATAAATATCACTAGGACTAAGATTAAAAAACAATTTAACACGTGTAAAATTTATTTTGCTTTAACCACGATTTGAGAACAAATTCTGTGAATTATTTTTCATGTCATTTCAACCCTTCAGTCAGTCAGTCAGTCAGTCAGTCAGTCGTCAGTTTTTGTTATATGGCCATTTTTGTAAATTTGCATGATGTAATTTTCACGATACTTACCTAATTTACATTGATTGCGCTACGATTTCCGTGTTTATTTTCCACAAAAAATACTTTTATTTAAATCTACCCCATAAAGTGGGAGTTTTTTATTAAGTTTACTATATTTTTAATCTGTCTGCTTAAAGTTGTTACCGTTATCGATAATCTATAACGTAATATTTATGTAATAATTTAATCCACAAAAATTCTACTAAAGCTTACAAGACAATCAGTTATAAACACTAAGATGTAAAAAAAGCTCCTTAAGAAATTAAAAATAAAGTAAAAGCCGACTTTTATAACTAAAGAGCAAAAAATAACTTAATATCGATTTAATTTAGAATAGTTCTTATACAAACCTTTAATATAAAATATAATACTATCATCAGTATTTCCTACCTACCTACTGATAGGTTTATCGGTGCTTAGTCCTAAGCCCTGAAATAAACATATATTTTATTTATATTCATTTTGAAAAAAAATTAAAATAGTATAAAAAATTGTTGGTTAAACCATGCTATATCTACAAACTTAAACACAAAATTAAGTATACAGTGTATTTAGTAGTTATATATCAACTGATTGTATATACTTAACAGTGAGTGTAAGTGTCGGTAAGTTCGTTTATAATTTGTTTAATTTTCATTACTTTTAAAGTAATTTAAAATTTACATATACTTTGTTTTAAGCTTGAACATATAGATTGGCTTAATTTTGAAGTCTGATTAAATTTAATGTTAAAAATAATTTTATTCACAAATTACTTTTATATAAGACCAGCTCTAAAACAAAAAAGTATAACAAAAATCCATTCGTAAAAGGTAAACGCGTCATAAACATACATTCCAATTAAAAACTCACTTTTTTAAAGTCGGTTTAAAATTAAACTTATTACTTAGTTCTAACATCAATAAGTACCGCAAATTATGATTTTATATATTTTCTATTTAGTTTGTTTACTAAGCTTTGTATACAAGATGATATCGGCAAGCAAGAATTTGAGGAATAGTACCTTCCATATGTATCTATAATATTTGAAGATTTTTTCTTATACTTCCTAGTAATTGAAGAGTTGAGGCTCTTGCCATCATCAGCTCATTAATATCATTATAGATGATGGCTACAAGAAGCTAATACATAATAAATTATTAATAAATTTTATTAAACACCTATAAAATGTGAAGATGCCCTCAATTTATATAGCATTCCGTCACGAGGGCCTGACACGGCGACAATGGGACCACCTCAGGAGTATGGCATATCAAATCAATTACTACTAATATACTTAGTCTTGTCATAAATATTGTTACAGAGAAAAATATATTTTTTTATTGTACGCTACATTTATTACTATTACAATGCGTTAGTTTAATACATTAATATAAAACTATTATAAATATACAAAGCTCATTTGAAGTGGTCTCTATTGGTTGCAATAAAGTTCCTTAAATGTTGAGGCCAGTTATCACGCACTGCTTCTGTGGGAAAAATCTTCACTGCCAATTGTATAGATTGTCTTAGGCAAATTACCATGGCGTTAGAGCAAGCCTTGCTCCCTAAAACTAATCTTAAACTATAATCCCGTGAAATAAGATCAGGACCAAATGACAGCCAGTCGATATGACTCAGTCAATATTGTTTATTCCATCAAAGCATCACTGAAGTCAGATAATGCCCACGTTGTACTACTATTGTAAATATAAATATACGAGTATTGTGTAAACTATTGACTATTATTTATATGATATATTACTCGTATGTTATATATTACACATGTCAGCCGCTAATGAAGTTAAGTCACGAACTCATTAGCAACGATAGATTCCGTCTATTATTATGAAACGTGACTCTGAATATATTTGAATGATGTTTTTTTTTTTCTATAATTATGAATATTTCGCTTATGATACGAACTAACTTTACATATTTGTTGCAGCAATTTGTCTGGAGTGACTTCTCGGAAGAATATGTGCCTACCGACCGAAAGCACACATTCTACCCGTCAGTGATCATCAATGAACATTTATATGAAGTCAAAATCACCGACGTGCCTGTTATACCATACTTCCCCATTAATTCCTACTACGAATGGGCACATTATCGGTTCTATGGTCTAAGAAATGCCACAGCATATATACTTGTTTTCGATTTATCAAATGTGGAAACTTTTCAATACATAAGAACATTGAGGGATCAAATGGTAGAAAGTCGGGATATGAGAAATGTGCCAGTTTTAGTGGTCGGTAACAAGCAAGATCTACTGTGCAATACAGCCCCTTCAGCGACTAGTGGGCTCCAACAACTCGCCATGGCTGAAAGTGCGTGTGGTGATTCAAGAGAGAAACGCAGGAACATTGTAAACTTAGTCCGTAAGCACTGGAAGTGCGGTTATGTAGAGTGTTCTGCTAAATACAATTGGCGGGTGATAGCCGTGTTTAAAGAACTAATGGAGATGATAGATGCTTTAGAGTGGAGCGGTGGAGGCAAGAGTTCTGATCCTCTACCAGATTCATCGACAGGTGGCGGATCCTCGCATGAGAATCGTTGCATTGTTGCTTAGCACTTCTGATTACCAAAATTTGTGTTCAAAACAATGAGTTTTCTTAATCGTCACAAGTATTAAAAGGCTTAGTGAACGGACTATTTTATCAGTAAATCACGATCTTGTTGCTTTGTAATTAATGCGAGAGAGACATCCTGTCTATAGATTATTATGAATTTAAGTGAACATGTAATTTTAAAATGTGACAATATATATATAGGAAAAGTGGGTCTAATAGCGCTGAAAAAAAAACTTATTTCTTGTCGTAAATCTCTAAGATTATAAGCTTCTAAATAACAGGTTATATTGATTACAATATAATTCTACTATGGCGGGAACGATTAAAAGAAAAAGAAAAAAAACTAAATCTTAGAAATATGGTTTACTGTAGCAGATAAAATTTCGATTTCCAATACTTGAAGATTAAAATAAAATTGTTTTACGAGTGTCCCAGAGCTACCTATATGAGAAAATTTGTATAATAGAGAGCTTTTGTTCCAAATTGATTGTTACCTGTTACAATGTTAAATAAAATTTACGGTATTGTTTGTAAATCTTAGACGCACTTACATATATACATTTTACGGGTTTCTTAAATATTATTTTACTCACGTTATATCACTATATACAATAAGTCTAAAAGTATCGCTTCTTCTGTATATTTTTGTAATAGCAATAAAAATAATTAGTAAAATAAAAATTAAGTAACTTTAAAATTAAAGCTTTAAGAATTTTATTCACCATTAAATATACTTCATGCCGATATTCTGTTTCTTAATGACTTACTAGTAGATGCCCGCAATTTTCCAAGCGTGGACTTTGTGCTCCTGGCCACCTGATTTACATTCACCAATTTAACGATATTTTTTTAGGGCTCCGTATCATACCTCATCATTTTCTTACCATTACGTGGAGGTATGAAGTTGAAATTAATTGATATCCTATCCAGGTCTATAGTTCATTGCAGTACAAATAAAATCAATATTCTAAGGCTTAAAAGATAGATATGTATATAAAAAAGATACAGAATATATATGTAGAAAGTTTATGCCTCTTTTTTGTCGCATTTGTATGAAACTTCCCGCGTTATTAAAACCTATCGGGTACTAAATATATATATATATATATATATATATATATATATATATATATATATATATATATATATATATATATATATATATATATATATATATATATATATATATATATATATATATATACATATATATATACATATTACACGTTTTTTTTTGACAGTACTCAAAACTAGACTAACATGACTATAATAATTTATTCCTTAGGGGTCCAGTAATTTATAAAAGTTGCCAATTAGTTCAAAACAGTACATCAGAAGAAGTGTACTGTACTGTACATCAGATATTTCAGAGCCTTGATTTTTATTTATCAAAACGTCAATAAAAAACTCATCACGCTCAATAACTTTTGCTAACGAGCTCGCTATTACTTTTCTTATTGCTCGAGGGATCTTTTGATGTTCTACATCAGGTATTCCAAATCCTTATTTTTAAATGTCAATTAATTATATTTGTTACGGTAGCATTTCATTATTTTGGTTCTGCGTCAGGTGTCAAACACCTGTCAAAGTACAAAGTGTTCAAAATAAGTTATATAACAAAAAAAATCATTCAAATCCGCTCATCCAAAGATGTGCATGTATAAGCAAAAATTCAATGAACAAACTTTTGTAATCTTTTATTATATAGATAAAAATGTTTCGTATGTTAAAATTATACTAGTTATATATTATCATGACATAATTATCGTTTGATCTTTATAAGTTGTAAAGTCATTGAACAAATTTTACTTTTACTTTGACTGAGATAATGATATTAATTAACATTTTCCTGTTTACATTAGACTTAACGTTACATGAGTTTTTTTTTTCATTTATCTGAAAATGAGGAAGAATTAGTTTCTACTGTAGGATTCTACTAAGAAAAGATAAAAATATAAATTCGAAATATTTATTTAATATAAATTATAGCACTACAATTTCCATTTTTCAATACTCTAACAGAGACTTTACAATTTTGGAAATAGTATTGTCTGAAATATGGTGCGAAAGTGTGTAAATGTAACGGTTGGCGATTCCATTCTCAATAGGGTAGTTAAGCGCGCAGTACATACCAACGCCTTTCTCTGATTTCCACCCATATTTGAGACCTTATATAATCAATTGGGCCACGACGCCTTCCTCCTTCTTCTTCAATACCGTTCTACCGTTACTGTTACCGTACCTTTCTGAAAAATAGTGATTTTTTATTTTTTTTTATTTCACAGTTCTGTTTATAGAACTTCAATTTGTTAAGTTGCTGTACGTCTAAATGTGAACAGATAAGCCGATTCTTTAAAAGCTTTAATTAGAAACTATAGAGCTCCAGTTTTGGTTCAAAAAAACTTTTCAATCCTTTGATACTAGTTTATAGTTTAATAGATGAAATTTCAACAGAATTATTTTACTTTCCTCACTCTTATCAGAGTCTATTGAAATTTGAATTGAATTTGAATTGAATTGAATTGAATTGAATTTAAACAAAGCAAAGTGTGAAAAATAACATATAATAATAATGATTTATTGATTAACGTTAGCGGTTCACTTAAGTTAAAAAGAAACAGAATATTGTGACAGGGTACTTTTACACTTTTCTACTAGACCTTCCGAATTAGATCTTTGTAACGAGAAACTGTTTGAGAGAGATTTTAACCGTCGAGTTTCAAGTTTTTCATAATAACTATGATAAGGCACTGTGTTTAAGATAATCCAAAACTTTAGAATCCTAGGTATTTGGATATAGTACCATAAAGTACCACGTTTGGTAGATTTGTGTCGTTTGATAGACCTGCTGCTTGTTAGTCAAATACAATTGCGTAAATAAATATTTTCTTTGTTCATAAAAAATACAAATACCTAGTTGTAATAGTAATATTTGTAATATTCTAATATCTCAAGCAAACAAACTTTATAATAACAAGAGCGTTTAAAATAAAATTCAGCATACAATTCTTCTCAAACAATATGTATTAATGTGTATTTCTGTATGTATGTCAATTGAACTCTGCGTTGTGCTTACGTACTAGTTATTAGTCAGTAGTTATATCTTTGAAGAAGTAGCAATAATTGCTCTTATAATTTAAGCTTTTGAATATATTGAAGATAAACATTTTGTATATATCGTTTCTTATTTATCGAAATGTTCTCGTATGTAATATATACAGAGCGCAATACATAAATAGTACCATTATAGTTTATATTTTAATTAATTTTATCTATATTAATCACTATACTAAAAACACAATGCCAAGTACTTTGCCGCTTATAGATAATACTACATATATATATATATATATATATATATATATATATATATATAATATATATATATATATATATATATATATATTTATATATATATATATATATATATATATATATATATATATATATATATATATATATATATATATATATATATATATATATATATATATATATATATATATATATATATATATATATATGTATATATATGTGAGTGAAGAACTACTAATGTTAAGCTTAAGTTAAATGACTGTTTAAATTGTATAGGTTAAAAAAGTATGTAATGTTAAATATTGTACATGTGAAATGTCAATGTTTGTATTAGAAGAGTATTTTTATGCAAACTATAATTTAGAAAATGATCTGAATATATTTTCAAAGTTGTTTAGATTTTTAGCGTTAATATATCTTTTGCTACATGTCATTTGCTTCACGTGATTGATTGTAATACGTATAAATTAAGATTGGGATAATATTGTTAATAAATGCACTAAGCATTTAAAAAAATGTATATATATATATATATATATATATATATATATATATATATATATATATATATATATATATATATATATATATATATATATATATATATATATATATATATATATATATATATATATGGAACTTTAAAAAAGTGACAAAGTAGAACATCTATACACTTAAACTGGAGTCCGAAAAGATATGCTCTTCTTTGGATCCTCCGATCGATCTAAATCAAGCCCAGAGTGAGCTTAAGACAGTCATCAATTATTGCTTTTAGTAAACATCACTAAGCTTTTAGTAAACATCACTGATTTAAAATATGTTGCTTAAGCATCTCGTACAAACGATTGTTGCTGTGCGTAGAAGTTGTTATACAAATGTTACTCGGTACAATACAAAGTTGTCAATACTTTTATTTGTTTGTTTTATTTACCATTTTACCTGTATATTTACCAAAGAGTGTAAGCTTTTCATGATATTTTTTTTATTTATCTTTGGTATACAACTTCATAAGGGCTAGTAAGAAATTGTTGTTGAGAAGTTGTACCTTCCATCATCACCTTACGTGCATAATCTAATAGTACACAACTTTACTATACGTTTATTTAATGACAAGAATTTCTAAATAATCCTAAATATTGAAGAGAAATAAAATTGTGCTTGTATATTGAACATTTTTAAGGAAAATGATGCAAGCAGATGTAAAAACATTTGTCTGTGTGTCTCTTTGTACACGCTTATCTTTGGATGTAATAGACGGATTTTAATGAAATTTTATTGTTATATAGCTGTTAGGTCTGGGCACGACCTAAGCTTATTCTATTTGACTTAAAGACTGGCACAACTGATGTGGTACGATAGTAGTAAAGCTGAACTATAAGAAATAATAAAATGTTACTATAACAAAACTATTGATAACCTTTTTCCATTGACATATAAAAATCAAAGATCTCGAACATCTGATGTAGAAACACAATATATCGTCGAAACTATAAGAAATATAAAATGGCTAATTTGGAAAAGTAGTTAAGCATTATCAGCATTTTTATTTATTTAGCAAAAATTCAAGATATGAAACAACTCATGAAGAACCATACCGTCCAGCTTTACTATATTAAATAAAGAAATGGCGTCTTAATAAAATTTGTTCAATGTGATGGAATGTGTCGTTGATATTTGGATATATATACAAATCAATAAACTGGAACAAGGATCCTTAGAAAAAGTGGTTGGGCGTATTGAGTAAGCTCAAGCTTCATTGTAGCTTCATTGTAAAAGCTTCATTGTAAAATATGAAATAAATATCATGAACCCCAATAAAAAATTTAAAATAAGCAAATGATGCCTTAACAAAATTTACAAAAGCCATATGTTTAATTATCTATGCGTCTAACATATTAGTTAAACGTTACCTTTTTTTGCCTTACAATAAAATATTAAAAAATATTTTAAGAATAACCTCATTGTAACGAAATAGGATTGGGTATGACTATATGACCAGAAGGAATACTATATTTAAATTATTTTCTGTGATCTGGTATTAAAATCATTCTCTCTCGCTCTCGCTCTTACCACAAAATGGCTATAGCGACTTAGAAAAACGTCAAATTAAAATATTTTAATTTGGAACGGTAGAATAATAAAATAGTTGAAGTTTCCACCTTTAAAAATTTAAACTTCAATTACAATAAATTACCAATTTTTGGGAATCGGGTGACATCGATAATAGACTCCGCCAATGCTACCGAAGTTGCGGGTATTTACTAGTATCTAATAATACATACACTAATAATATCGTACAAAAATACAACAATGCAAATAGGAAAATGTTAAAGAATATGTCATTGTTTTATCATAACCCGAATAAATGTTTGTTAATTTTATCAAATGTTTGTGTATAAGATAATGATAAGACATCTTTAACATATACAATTTATCGTTTATAAATCACTCGACGAAAATTTCTATCAGACGTTATAAGTGTTGCAAAATACGATCCCAGTCATTTTTGGTCGATACAAGACCTAGTTGACTTGTATACCACAATGACTCGAGAAAAGCATATCACTAGACGTTGGTACTGGGACTGGAGAATAATCCTGGGAGAATTTGTATCGACAAGTTTACTTATATCATTTGGGTGCCTGACATGCTTGTCACTTGATGGAGTTCATGAAAACTCATCTTTATACTCTCCAATAGGATTTGGAATGATTGTAGTTTTCTTAATACAAGCTTTTGGACACATTTCTGGAGCTTTTATGAATCCCGTGATATCCTTAGCAGCTGTCATCTGCGGAAAAATATCTACGAGTCTTTGCATAGCAATAAGCGTAGCACAATGCGCCGGATCCACGTTCGGGTACGGTATTTTAGTAATATTATCGCCTATAAATGTACTATCTAGAGGTACATGTGTCACTCAACCTCATCCAGGACACACGATATTCCAATCAATTTTCGTCGAGATATTTTTCACAGCCGTTTTAGCGCTTATAACATGTTCCATGTGGGATCCAGTGAATAAAGAAAAAACTGAGACTATGAGTATAAAATTTGGTCTTGCAATTATTGGATTAGCATTAGCTAGTGGACCTGTAGGTGGAATGAGTATGAATCCAGCGAGATCATTGGGACCAGCAATATGGACAGGAATATGGAGAGCACAATGGTTGTACTGGATTGGACCATGTATTGGAGCAGTAGTAGGAACTTTATTTTATAAACATATTTGGATGAAGGTTGATGAAACGGAGAAAAGCAAAGAACCTGTGGTGCTAGCCCTTACACTCGAAGAAAAGGGTGAAAATTGTATATAATACAATATTCTAATTATCTATTTTAGACTTAATCTTTATTTTATAAGCGCCTACATTTGAAAGTCATTCATCAATGTAAATAGTTACTTAGTTCAGTTCAGTTCTAAGCTTAGTTTTTCTTCTTCTTCCTGGCATTAGTCCCGGCTTTTTGCCAGGGTCTGCCTTCCGACTAAGACCAATCGGTCCATATGAGTGGCGAAGTGGTTTTTTGTGGAGCGATTGCCATCTGACCTCCAAACCCATTACTGGGAGAAACCAGGAAAGGAAAGGGAATAAGAGGCAGAAAGACTTGGAATATAGGGGAGGGACACCACTTACATGGATTGGATCGGGTTATGAAAGTGGTGGCTCGAGGTCCCGGGGTCGCGTACCCGTATGCCGGAAACCAAATATCGGACAGATAATTGGCTAGACACCCTCTGAGATGCCAACGCCACGCGGTGTTCCCAGGCGGTCACCCATCCAAGTACTGAACGCGCCCGACGTTGCTTAACTTCGGTGATCGGACGAGAACCGGTGTGTTCAACGTGGCATGGACGTTGGCTAAGCTTAGTTTTTGAGTGAAGATAATTATGACCGCAGGTACAGTGGGTTACAACGAAACGATATAAGTAGCCTATTCCTCAATAAATGGACACATCAACACAAAAATATTATACAATTTAAACCAATAGTTCCCTAGATTAGCATTTTCAACCAAAGAAATCCTTCTGATTTATAATATAAAAAAGTATAGAGCTAGACAATTTGTTTATACAGAAAATTATCTTAAATTAGAATATAAATGCCGATAAAATTTTAAAATATGAAATACGGTTAAGTTTGTATATTGAAATACACTATATTTCATAATTAGGCACTATATTTTTAATTTATTTTATAATAATTTTGGACTGTCTGTATTTTTTTCATTAATTAATTTATTATATTTTTTTTAATATACATGGACGGTTATAAAACTGATCGATTTTATTACTTAAGTGCATTTTGCATTATAATAATAAATTAGAGTATCTGATTAACTACGATTACTTGCAAAAACGCCATATTTAATTAAAATACCACTAAAGAAAATTTGCATTTTTAACTTCATGAACTAGAGGCGACATTCATACGCGTTACTATGGCAACGCGTATGTCACTTTATATAACAGTTATATTGTTAAAGATATATATAGTGTATGTAATGTTTTATTCATTGATTCAATGTACTTTTAAGCATTATTATTGAAAAATATAAATAATTATATGACATGTATATAAATAACATAAAAGAAAGATTTCAGGTTACAGCGTCCCGAATGTCATAACAGTTACATGGCATATATAGGGAGGTCGAGTCGAAGTATTAAGGTAAAATTGCGATAAAATCTTATATGAGTGAATCTATTGAAATGCAAAATATGTGCAGGGCGGTACATATACTTAATATTTTTTTTTTTCATTTCGAGTCACTTTGTCTACTAATAATTTATTAATAATAAAGAAAAATTTGTGTATAGAAATGAAAATTATCATTTTATGTGCAACATATTGTCTGGGCGGATATGCTAGTGCGCGGTAAACTTGATTTTCCCGGAAATTTAAATCGGATATTCAGAGATAGAGTTTATAGTAGTCTATTTATTGCGCCATAACTTCGTTCCGGTGAAAGTTCCAAAAGGTCCCGGAGCTTTATTCCGGAATTATGGGGCTAGGGTTCAAATCCCGCTGCATTCAAATTTTTATTATTGTATTCTGCAGGTATAACTCATTTACTGTGTAAGCAGACAAACACACTCTCGTTCGCATGAGAGCCACAGGCGATAATTAATGTGATGGATGGTGTTACTACACCAAAATAAAGAAGAATGAAATATATACTATATATTTATTTATAACATAAAAAAAAATGTTTTAAAGTGTAATGCTCATAACATGTGTTATATTTATGTAAAAATAATAAATGTACTTAAATAAATCTTTACTTGTATTATTGACTTGTACATAAATATTACTGCATACTTCTCAAATGTTAATATACCGCCCGACAATGAGATCCGATTATGGACCCGATTCTGCCAATCTTATAGCACAGTGACAAAGCTTTTGTAAGGATTTAATTTAAAAAATATTGATATAAAATGTATTAGTTAATTTTGTGATAACTTTTGTCTGAAATAATTATGTGAAGATATGTATGTGTGTGCATCACTTTATGATAAAACTTAACCATTTTGGTGAAAATCGATCGATTTAGTCGAATATTTTATTCAAACACCAGAATTATGAATTTTTTGCAATTATGTTTTGTATAATTACTGAAGGTGTACATACCTTAGGTTCTCTCCCATTTGACCAGACTATTTGTACAATGTGAGCATTTCAAGTGTATTTATCCTGTGATAAAGTGGAGAGATTGCAATGAAACAAAAACTAAATCACACTCTAATCTTTGCACAATTTTTACGTAAAACAGTTATTTACATTAGTTGTATAATTTTTACGTCATGCGTGCGTTCAAACTGACAAACAGATAAACAAGTAGACAAAATGTCCAAAAATCCTTTAGCACCGTGGCTATTTTTATTTTACATTTTCAATGTACAGGAACGACTCCTCTTCAGATTTATTATATGTATAGTTTAGATATATGGTTTTAATATATATTAATCGCTTTCATGGTCATCTATAAGAGCGTAACCATTTTCACGCTTGTTAATTATAAAAGACGGTGAGGGTAGAATTTATGAATATAGTTATAAATTATAATTGTAGTCATTTGGCGATATATTTAGCAAGGAATATAAGGTATCGTAAAATAATTACAAAAAAGAGGTTTATGATATAAACATTTTTATTACCATAAAGCTACCACAGGAATCGGAAAGCTTTTTTGCGGAGAAGAAAGCAAAGCAAAGAAACTTAACAGTTCTCTATTAATATTACAGTTTCAATTTCATTAATCAATATGATAGATATATATATTATTATTGTATATATCTATATATAGTATATAGTATATATATATATATATAAGTATATATATATATATATATATATATTGCATTAATAATGCATTATACACAATTTATATTGTATACACATATAATAATACTTAGATACATGTAAAACTCAGTACGGGATAGTATGTCGTGGTTTCTATTTAGCTTTTGTAAGGTCGGTCCCGAAGCTCACTACGATGATGTGACCGAGGAAAGATCCGAGGTGGAAGAGACCAAATGAAAGAGTGTCAAGTAACCTAACTTAAACACGGCTCTATACAGGAAAAACATAACAACGTAACTGCAATGTACTGTTCAACACTAACATAATATAATTAACTATCTGTTTATATCTACAACAATAATTACTATAGTAAATAATATATTTATATATATTTGTTTTTTTTAATAACCATTTAAAATTATCACAGTTCCTTGTAATCTATTCTTAATTAAACAGAACAGTTCATACACAAATGTCAACTGTCAAGTTAGGTATTTCCAACATAATGAATATTTGAATATTTTATATTATCTACAAATATGTCTACATTATTATTTAATAAATAATATACATTTAAAATAACCATTAATCTATAATATACTATTACGTGTCAACTCGTGCAAATTTTAGGGGCGTGCCTTCTGACAGGTTAAACCACTGTATTCCTAATGAAACAGACTTCCCATTATGTATATAACTATACACAATATATAATATATTTTATTTGTGTCAGTTGGTCCACCTATCAAGGTGTAATAACAATAACAGATATTTCAAAAACGGGAGAGCTCGCGAATATCCATGTGTATTATATGATGGAACTGTTCTTCATTAGAAGGTCTAAATACAAGTCATGTGTCCATCTCCTGAGAATAAATGACGTAAATCATTTTGAAGTTTGACAAATAATATAAATATAAGAGAGACATGTACCAACATATATGAAACTACACTATTAGTAGTGGTGCTTAATATAAAGTGTAAATATCGCGGAGATGAATGATCTTATCATGTACAATATAATTCCATATACAGTTCATAAATTAATACGTAAAATACGTTGAGCGCGTTAGATCAAAATTGTATATAACAGTATATCAATAAAATTACTCTTTTAATATCATAGTTTTAAAATGCGGTAGCGCTGAGCATGTGTCGCACGACTTGTGGACTACGACAGGCACCCTAGACAATTGGTATTTAGCAAGTGGCGGTTTGAGGTTAACCAGGAGAAATGCGTAGCGGTACCATTTCCGCGCAAACATTACGATACCGTCTCTAACCGATCCACGTGTTTCGTTCCGACCCCACTTACTTGCGTATACTTATTGGTTGAGGTTTTGAGTTAACAAACCGACATTATTAACTCTGCGATAGCTTAATTAGCCATTTGTTTCGTAAAATGCATATTTCATTAATAATGTAGTTATAATATTATGGAATATTTAATTAATTCAGAAAGTAGCAACAGTAAATGACAATAAAAACCGATGAGCAAAATTAATAGCTACCGGTTAAAAAGAACAATATTTTTCTTTTGACTTATTCCCGAAATGAGCTATTTTCATTTTATCTCTCCACAGCCTAATGTTTGGACACTATGGTCTCTCTGCCTGCCCTGCTATATGCGGAATTTTGTCGTGAAGCTAATAACATTTTTTACGATCTGGTACAATGCCATGTGGTTTTATAAAATGTTGATTTAATTAATTCAGACTAAATAATAATTTATAAAATCACTAAATGTTAAGAAGAGGTTAAATTTTAATTTATTATTTAAAAAACTATACGTTTGGAAAAAAAAATTAAAATTAATTAGGTATTTATGTAGATAAATACAAGGAAGGCGCGATTTTTTTAGCTTCGTACATATAGTTAGTCAGTGGCTCAGAGAGTACTTATCTCTGTACGTACCCATATATACTATATACACCGGCTATTGAGTGGTTGAAGTATCGCCTCAGAGCAGAAAAAATATTAATTTATGTACCTTTGTATACAAGTACAAGCAGGTAACCCGATTCTATGAAAGGTTATCTAATTAAGAAACGAAAGAGATTCCTCCAACTATGAATAAAAAAAATATTTTCAATCTTTGATGTACATTTTTGGTTACCACTTTTCTATTTAATAGATGAAATTTCAGTACAAGTAGCATATACGAATATTTTACATCACCCGTATTGCAATACAACTTATATTTCTTTTTATAGTTTTTTATATTGCGTACATCGTATTGCAATGGGACAGTGGTATTTGACTGCCAAGCGGAATGGTGGTGTGCCCCCATTTGAAAGAATTATACCCAGTTCCTCACGCTGGTAAATAAACCGAAACAAAATGAAGCGTAAAGCTTTAAAAAAAGGAAAAAATAATAATAATGAATTCTTGATTAACGTAATCGAGTGAACCGTTAAGCTTAAAATAAACAGAATATTGCGACTTTTACACTTTTGTACTAGACCTTGCGAATTAGATATTTGTAACAAGAAATTGTTTGAGAGAGATTATAACTGCCTCATCGTGAACTTCAAGTTATTTCTACTAATTATTATTAAGCACGGTGTTCAAGGTGATCCAAAAATGTAGAAACCTATGAACTCAAATGTAGTGTCATAAAGTACGATATTTTTTTAGATTTGTGTCGTTCGAAACACTTTGAAGCTTTACCTGCTACTTGTTAGTTAAACACAATTGCATAAGTAAATCTATTCTTTATTCATAAAAAATATTCATGTGTTGTAATATTAATTAGTACATAGTAATATAAAATTTATTATATTGGAACCAAACAAACCTTATAATAGCAAGAGCTTTAAAACTTAAATTTAACATACAATTCTTGTTAAACACAATAATATGTATTAATGTGTATTGATGTGTATGTATGTATGTGTGTATTTTATTTGGTTATATTAGACTTTGCGTTGTGCTTACATACTATTTAGTAGTCAGTAGTTAATAATTGCTCTTATGATTTAAGCTTTTGAATCATATGAAGATAAACATTTTCTTTATATCGTTTCTTACATATCTAAATGTATGTAGTTTTACGCTCGTATTACGGCTTCGAGACAATCATAGTGATACCATTATAGTTTTATGATTTTACTAAATATTTAAGTTATCTATATTAATGACAATCTATACTAGAACATAATGCCAAATACTTACGAGGGCAACATATCATGTTACCATTTATAAATTATTATATTACCCTGATTGTATTTCATTTTCTTTATAGTTCCAGCTTATAATTATAAACTACTAATAAAAGATATTTTTATGTGTAAAAAATAGAAATTAAAATTTGCAATTGCATCAGATATGTTCAGATATACTTTCAAAGTTTACCTTAGTTTAGTTTAGTCGAATTTTTTTGAAGTAAATAGTATTGTAAATATTAGTGCACTAAAAATAGCACAATGGATATGATAATGGTGCAATACAAAGTTATGAACACTTTTATTTGTTTGTTTTATTTACCTTTTCACTTTTATATTTAAATGCCTTTGTTATAATAAAATTACCAAAAAGTACTTATTTTTTATGATTTGCTCGTTTTTTTATTTATCTTTGGTATACAACTTAATGTGTGCTAGCAAGAAATTATTGTGAAGAATTGTACCTTCCATCATCACCTTACGTGAATAATTAATCCTATAATATATGAAGATTTTTTCTCAGAATTCCTAGTATTGAAAAGTTGTGTTTCCTGTCATCATTTTGCCTTCAAGAAGCAAATATACGTTTTTTATAAGATATTTTATGAAACATCTATAAAATTCAAAGGATTCTTCCCATTTTACTGTTATTCCATCATCAAATCCGGACTGATCACAGCGACTATGGGATCATCTTAGAATCACGTTCTTTCACGAAATACTATAATAGGATTACAATTCACCAAATACTTAATTATCGAGGACCATACAGAAAAAAAATAAACATGTTGAATATAGAACCTCTTCCTTTTATGAAGTCGGTTAAAATTAATGAAGTATCTGACGAAGGCGTTTTCTATTATTATAAAAATTGTGTCATTACAATAATTATTTTTACGAAAAAATATACAAGATGTAAAAAATATAAATCAAAGAATTTGAAATTTTTGTCTGTCTGTTTATCTTTGTGTCTCTTTGTACACTCACATATTTAAATCTACTTTACAGATTCGAATTAAGCTTTTTTGTTGTTTAGCTGTTACATGTGGATACGACTTAGGTTATATTTTTTTTTAAAGACTGACATATCTGATGTGGGAACATAGTAGTATGTTAATATGTTTGCACCTGATAAGCATTTTACTTGTTGTTAGTCATTGTTTTAAATTATTTAAATTATATTATTAGTTGAGTTTCTTGCCCCGGTTCTTCTCAGGTCTGAGATATTAAGTTTAGTGAACCGGTGGTAATGTTTTAGACATTCAAAAAATTAATCATGTGTTCTTATTTTTAAAAAAAATATTTGAATTTGACTCAACATCGTTTCTTTTTTTTGTTAATTGTATTTTGTATTTTAATGCTTATTCTGGAAGTAAAGATTATTGTGACTATTATTATTTTCCATTGTGATATAAAAATTAAAGATCTCCAACATATGATGAATCACAACAGATTAGCTTTATGAGAAATAATAAAATGGCTCATTTGTAAAAGTAGCTCAGCGTTATGAACATTTTTGTTTACATATGAAAATCCAAGTTTTTTTTTCGCTTAGAAACACCTTTAACGCAGACCACCTATGTTATGGGCTGGGTGGTGTTTTGTTACTCATCGATAAAGTAGACTAAAACCCAGCAGGCAGTAAAATAACCATGTCAAGCAATAAAGTGAGAAGAACATCCCAATGATCGAGTCTTCAGTGTATGCAGGGTATCAATGGTAGAATGATCAGCCCTGAAACTGAACTGATCTTCTGATAGACCCGGACCTACCTCCTCCGGATGATTAAGATGAGCGGAGACAATTTTCTTCAAGAGTTCCATAAGCGATCCATAAGCAGAAGGAGAGTCAAGAGGACGACACTTCTTGCTCAGCAGATATACACTTTCAACCTTCATGATTTTCGGAAACTGCCTAGTTAAGAAGCACTGTTAAAACAGAAAATGAAAATTCTTAGCAAGGTCCAAGGTTCAAGGCGTCATTCAGAACTTTCCCTGGAATATCATACTGTACGGTACTGAGCCGTTTTCTTGGCTTAGTAATGAGCGGCACGACTATCTCTCCGTCAAGTTCTGAGCTTTAAGTTCTAGCTTAGTTTCTAAGTGCAGAGAATCATGACCATAGGTACAGTGGGTTACAAAGGAACGATATAAGCAGCCTATTACTAGATGAATAGGCGAACAAATTCTTCAGGTGTTTAATATAAAAAGTATAGAGATAGACTTTTTTTATATTGGAAATTATCTTAAATTAGAATTTAACTGCCATTGTTATTTTAAAATATGAAATACAATTAAGCATTGCATATTGAATTACACTTATAATTTATAATTGATCAATACTTGTCTGTAAATTTTTATTTAAGTAATCTATTATAATTTTTATATATAATATAGACGATTGAATGAATCTATGTTATTTATTATTTTGCATAATAATAATAAGCTAAAATATCTGATTAACCTACGCTGTATTTTGTTAGAACACCACTAAAGGTAATTATAAGCCGAAAAACATATGGTAACAATTTCCTTATTTTGAACCTAGGAAAACTTTATGCATTGAAACATTTGCAAATTTTCTCATATTTTAAAACAACGAGGAATATATTATCAAGTATACAATATAGTCATATATTATATTTATTAAGTTTTCAATATAAAACTAACAAGCATGTATTTTAAGGCTTACTTTTCACTTCACTTCAGGTATTTTTGGACTATATGTTCCATGTAACTCCTTGTGTAAATGTCACTTCCATTTCAATGTTTATGTAAGCTTATAATATAGGTCTAGATCTTGCAACATTGAAGTTTTTTTTTAGATTTTAGTTCTAATAATGTACATTTTAAATAACTAATTTGTATTTGTTACGGTACAGCGTCTGCCTGTGAACGCGACAGTTTGTGGGTTCGACTCCCACTCGGGGACAATGAATTATTTTCATTTTCATCGCCCAAGCAACAAGGCAAAGCGTGGCGTTGAGTTCCGCTACTCAACAAGCAATGCCTTGAATGGCGGAAAGTGGTGAACGGAGTGTCTTAACAGTAGGTTCCTTCAACGTACGAGTCTCTAATTTTATACCTACATAACAATGCAATTCGAATTTCACGTCGTCTTTTTTTTAATCATCTTGTATGTTATTAAAAATTGTGATTAATGTACCTATATGTTTATTGCATGTATATATTATAACGTGAACGTATTTGTAATTAACATATAGTCTGTGACCAGATTATGTTCTAGCCTTTCCACTTCCCACAATTGATTTTGAAATGCAAAATCGTACAAACACTATTTATTTTTTATTTATTGGAACGCCATAACTAAAAGACTTAAATTTATTTGTTTTTTGATGACTAATTTTTTTTTAAATCACTCTGTGTGCCTGTCTGTCAAAACCATTTTCTCCAACTCACGTGGTTGAATCAAGCTGAAAATGATATCAAACTATCCAAATCGATGACCTCTTAAGGCACAATAAAAATCAAACTTCTAGGTCAACGCAATCAAAAGATTTTTTTGCATTTTTTGCATTTTGTATTAAAATCATCGTGTAACCAAAACATACATGGTACTTCCCGTCATCCTAGATTAATGAAATCTCGTAATAAGTTAGAGCTTATAGTACAACCAAAGCAAAAAGACAATTAAATTTATATATTTAAATTTTATCTAATGGTTTTGATCTGGGATATATATATACTTATATATATATATATATATATATATATATATATATATATATATATATATATATATATATATATATATATATATATATATATATATATATATATATATATATATATATATATATATATATATATATATATAGATAATGTACATATTATTATTTTACATATAATTACTCAATTAAATATTTGTGTATAAAATAATGATAAGACATCTACAATATATCTTTAACAAATCACTCAATAAAATCTTCTCACAGTGCAATTAATCGGTACAGTGATCAGACGTTCGTTATTAGTGTTACAGAATTCGATCACGGCGTTTCCTTTTTGGTAGATACAAGACCGAATTGACTTGTATGCGGCAATGACTCGACAAAAGCAAATTACTTCACGCTGGTACTGGGACTGGAGAATAATCCTGGGAGAATTTGTATCGACAAGTTTACTTATAACATTTGGGTGCTTAACATGCTTGTCACTTGATGGACATCATGAAAATCCACCACTATACTCTCCAATAGGATTTGGAATGATTGTAGTTCTTTGTGTACAAGTTTTTGGACATATTTCTGGAGCCCTGATGAATCCCGTAATGTCATTAACAGCAGTCATCTGTGGAAAAATATCTACGAGTCTTGGCATAGCACTTAGCATAGCGCAATGCGCCGGAGCCACGTTCGGCTACGGCATTTTGGTAATATTGTCCCCTATAAATATAGTGTCTGGAGCTACATGTGTCACTCAACCTTATGCAGGACACACGATGTTCCAAGCAGTTTTCGTCGAGATATTTTTCACTGCTGCATTATCGCTTATAGTTTGTTCCATGTGGGATCCAGTAAATGAAGATAAAACTGAGGCTAATGGTCTAAAATTTGGCTTTGCAATTATTGGATTAGCAATAGCTAGTGGACCTTTAGGTGGGGTTAGTATGAATCCAGCGAGATCTTTGGGACCAGCAATATGGACTGGAAGGTGGACAGCACATTGGTTGTACTGGATTGGACCATATCTTGGAGCAATATTATCGACTTTATTTTATAAATATGTTTGGATGAAGGTTGAGAAATGCAAAGAAGCCACGATGCAAGCCCTGAAACTCGAAGTCAATAGTTGAAATTGTATTTAATATCATATTTTAAACATCCATTTAAAACTGAACCTTTACTTTATAAACGACTTGATTTGAAAGTGATTCAATGTAAATCGCTTTACAATATTCCCGTAATCCAGTTAAGTTTACTTCTATACTTAACATTTATAGTAAAAAAATCTCATGAGTAACTTAAGTAAATTAAGCATAAATTTATAGATTTATGATAAATTACTAATATATAGTAAAGTAAACAATATATTATAGTAAATTATCTCTACATTCGTGAAAATTGATTATTATTTATTTATTATAAGCTTTCTAAGATTTTTATGATTTTTTCTTCTCTTTGTTTGTATCCATTATTTTAGGTCATTGAGAAGTATCCATATATACATATAAGTTTTAATTACGCGGTGGATCGCGTATCTCGAAAGAGTAGTATCTTTTAATTGCGTTCACTTTCTGTGCTCTAATTGATTATAGGATATCTGGATTTTAATTTTGACTTATGGCCATGGGAAAGATGATCTTAGCAGATGGATGGACAGCTAGACAGATGTACAATTAATACCTTGTGATCCTATATGGGTTTTGTGTTTTCCTTTTAAGATAATTTATTTTATATAAAAAACAAAATTATCTTTCAATTAGAATATAAATGTTACTGTAGTTTAAATTGAGACCTGTGGTTAAATTTGATTACAATTTTTTGAATTACATTATATTTATAATTTATCAATATTTCACAAATTTCCTCTTCTTAATAAACAAAAATATTATAGTCGATATTCCGTTGCGTTATTTTTTGTAGTTTTTTTTTGTCAATATAACTCTCTATAGGGATATTTGATATTAATGTTTAAAAAAATATCGTAAAAGAATTTTAGTAAAGTCATGCTATACAATAAAGAAAAAGGAGTTTTAATGCTTACAAGCTTAGCTTTACTTGCTTTAATTTATGACCCTGCAAAACTTCGCATATAGCAGGGTAGGATGAAATGACAATAAAACATTCTCCCCTGTGTGAATCGAACCCACAATCCCAGTTTATGTGTGTATAAGATATTTTATTTTAAGCCAGATATATTATACATGTATATATTTAACAGCTTTTTAGCTTGCCCTGTTTGTTCAGATCAAATTTTGATTTGATTTTGATCAAATTGAATATTTGTAGGGTCCTGTTGACAGATTGATCTGATATTTATTTATTTTATACGTATAGCGAAACATAACATCCAGACGAATGGATAACCTCCTTGAAGTCGTTAAAAAAAAACATTCTAAAATCAACTTCAAAAAGCAATCAATGTTAAGCTGCCAGTATTATTTAGTTTTATTTCTTAAAACCAAAGTTTATCTCAAAACTTATGAACACACGAGATATATAGGTACATATATTTAGTACAATTAAGAATGTATTAACATATACGTATTTGTTACATAATCATATAAATCATACTTCTATGTTATAAAAATAAAATTTATGAAATTAAAAATGATACAGATTTAAAATTCGGCATAAATTCAATAAAAAAATATTAAAATTTGAAATATAGTATAATATAATATTTTAGTAATATTTACTTATTCGCTGGGTCCGAAGTAGGAGATGGGAGAACACGAATCGATCGCAGCGGAACGGAACAGCACGGAAACACACAGAACGCAACGGAAACTCTGTCGGACGAAATGTCACTTTTTAAATTACACAAAACTTTAAAAAAACAAAAACTCTGCATTATTAATGTCATCACAGTTATAAAAGATCGTCTGCAATATGCAAAAAAACTCGTGAAACCTGAAATTTACTTATTATGGTATTTTAGACTGAAAATAAAAAAAGATCAACAGTATTAACGACACCTTAGGTTTACATAATCGAACAAAATCTCAATAAATTACGCTATTTCAATAAAATTATTGTTTGTTTACTTGCGATTCGTACTAAATGCCAATCATTTGCCATTTCAATGTCCGGCATAATTGTAACCGCCAGTTGGCGCCACCGTCGTGCACATAGCGAATAGCAGTAATTGAATAGAATCAAGATAACGGGTCACCTGCAAAGCTTGCCTTATTGCATCGTCTTAACTTCGTTTGTGTTTGTTGCAATTTTATTACGTCAATTTAATGGAAAAGTTATTTTATTTGTAAATAATATTTAACAAGGCATTATTATTGTATTCTTTAAAATGCAAATTTGTATTCTTTAAAAATATATTTATGAACGTGTTTACTGTATAAAATCAAATACTCGTAATTTTATTTATAAATGACAGTTTAATCATGAAATTGTAGTTGTACTATCATAAAGTCCATTAAAATCAGAATAATATATATATATATATATATATATATATATATATATATATATATATATATATATATATATATATATATATATATATATATATATATATATATATATATATATATATATATATATATATATATATATATATATATATATATATATAGAATGGTGAAAATTAATATCGCGCGTCCTGTTACCAGAGCGAGGAAATGAAAATAAACCATTGCCCCCAATTGGGATGAGAACCCACAACTGTCTCATTTACAGTCATACGCTGCCGCTGCGCTACGACGACTCCACTTCAGTTAGTTACATATATAATTACATACATATTATTATAATTTATTGAACATAATATATACATATATCATCGTCAGTGTCATCAGATGGCATATCAATTAAAACCAATTAAATATTTGATTTCATTGTACTATGGAGGGCTTGCCCGCCCACTGTCGTTTAAATAATTAAATGTCATCTTCAAATATTTGACATCGGTTGCACGTGAGAGATAGGTATCAGATTTGACGTACAAATATAATAACAAGACATGAGCAAATACATTCACATGTCATTGGATCTGTCTAAACATTATTATCACCTGCATACGGTAGCGTAGTGAAACTTTTCAAATTAGAATATATTGAGGGCATCGTAGTGAAGCGATGCGGTGTAGCTATAGTGTCTGTAGCGCGATTGTTACGAGTTCGATCCGAACTTCAGACAATTAATTATTGTCATTTTCCTGCATTGCCAATTTTTAACCTGTCACATCAAGTCACCCACTTATCATGAAACTGTGACCCCTTTATAGTATATTCAATTAAGACACAAACACACACACACATTGTAGGTCAACGGTTGACAAACTTATATTTGCGGGAATAAATAAACAAGTAAATTATAATATAATATTTTTATTCCGTGTGACATTGTCATTAAGGCATGTAAAGAGACCAGGACCAGAAATATCTCAACATACGCTCATGACAATTGGTGTAACAATATAAAAACTTTATTTGTTTCATATACTTTTATTGGGACTCTGTGTATAAATATTTTATTAATTTTATTGTATTTAGTGCATGGTTAATATAATTAATATTTTAAGTCTCGAAACGCCATTACTTAAGAGCAGAAAATAACAGTATATTATTGGCACAGTACATTCATATACTATATGTCCAGCCTCATAATTATTATATTAAATATAGAACCAAAAAAACAATAAAAAAGACTCAAAAACGAAAATATATATTTTTTAAAAATTAGACATTTGTACATCTTTTTTTATATAACAAATACATACAGGTCAACAATACAGATCAATTGTGGCCATCACGTAATTTCAATGTTAACACAAGGGTTCGAATCTCACTTGAAAATTAATTAAGTAAAAAATACTTTTAAAGATATTCACTTGGTGTATTGTTATAATAAGTTGTTTTGTTCTTTACAAGCAAGTATATTGCTTAAAAAAGTAATTCAATTTTACCAATGTACGTTATAAACTATTTACATATTTAATAATGATATGTATAACATGACGTCATGAGTCATCTAATGGAAAGCTATAGTATTAATATTTCCATACATTTGACATAATTTCTAACGCGTCTATAACCTACTTTCGATAGAGTTCAAAGACTACGTGTTTACACTCTTATCGTGAAATCTAAAAATACAGCACACGTAGTAAGGTCGTTCACTTCAGCAGATATTTGTCTATTGCCAATTTATTATAAATATTAGAATAAATAAATATATTAATTACGAAAATAATAAATCAAATTAGGTTTTAGATTTAAAAGTTGTTTTTTTTAATTATATCATAAATTTATATTAAAAGTATATATGTATATAGTATGTCAATCAACCAACAGTTCTATATAAATATTAGTATAAATAAATATATTAATTATAATTATTAAATATATTACATAATTTCAGATTATTATTGAAATGTATCAAGCTTATTTAATAGTATTCTCAGCAAATATTTTATTTCCCATAGTTTAATGTATATATATTATATACACTGTAAATTCTAAAGTAATTTACTTATAAGAAATATCACAAAGTTTATATTCAATTATATTAACAGCTTCTTCTTACGTTTAAATAATTATGTATATAAAATAATAAATAGCATTTTTTGACAGTTTATTAAACTAATATTTCACTAATCGATTATATGTTTGTTTTAAAGATACGTTACGATAAGTAACAAAAGCTGGTGAAAATCTCAGAAGACAATAAAAGGTGGTCGAGTGCACACACAAAACTGTTACAACATACGGTCTCTATAGTGCCGATATGGTGAATCATAGTGCGTTATCCTTAGCCCGTTATTAAAGTTTGAGATGGCAGTGAACGCGCACCTCGTTTGCGTGAATGAAGACATTGTTATTAAGGAATTCAAACGAAAGCCGTACAGATTTGTGCCATGGTGGCATCTTCATTGGAGAGCTGTTTTAGCTGAACTGGTATCGACAACTTTACTATTGTTCCTTGGCTGCATGACATGCGTACCTCTGGATGGTGTGAACCCGAATCCACCTCTGTACGCTCCACTTGGATTTGGATTTATTATCCTGTTCAATATACAAGCTTTTGGACATATTTCTGGAGCTCATATGAATCCTTCAGTCACGCTAGCTGCTGTTATATGGGGTAAAATGCCTGTTAATTTAGGCGTAGCGTATGTAATGTCACAATGTATTGGTGCAACTCTAGGTTATGGCATTTTAATGGAATTATTACCATCGGATTCTTTACCTGGTGGCATATGTGTAACGCAACCTCACGTGAAGCATACCGTTAACCAAGCATTATTAGTAGAAGTACTTTTTACAGCCGCTTTGTCTTTCATTGTTTGTTCTGTATGGGATCCAGTAAATGAAGGGAAAAACGAATCCATTTCTATTAAGATTGGCCTTACAGTTTCTGGCTTGGCTATTGCTGGGGGTCCATTAAATGGTGGTAGCATGAATCCAGCTCGGTCCTTGGGACCAGCAATATGGACTGGCACATGGACTTCGCATTGGATTTATTGGATTGGACCACTTCTTGGAGGAGCAATGGCTGCTACGTTTTACAAACATGTGTGGCTAACAGTGGAAAAACTTAAACAATCTAAAGTGCTCTCTCTGACTGATGACTTCATTGGCGAAGTTTAGTTTTTAGTTTAATTAATATAGCAAATGATGTATTAAGTAAAGACTGCTTACTTCTTTATTATATTTATATATATATATATATATATATATATATATATATATATATATATATATATATATATATATATATATATATATATATATATATATATATATATATATATATATATGCATGTAGAAAATGTTTTTACAAAGTGTGTGGAAATAATATTTTTATTTTAGTACATAAGTCACAAATAAACTTATAAGGATCTTACCTTTTTGATTGTACTCAAACTAATATACTAGCTAACATGTAGAGGTATATTATATATGTATGTGATAGTTTGTATGTAAGATGTAGTTTAACTGTAATAATGAAATTTCCTGTTCAAAATGACAGAATTCTCTGTATGTCGGAAATTGAGAGTTTTGCACGTTGATGACATTTGCACTAGTTTATTATTTTGGTTATGTCTAACAAAGTACATTACAAATATTTTCATTAAGAGATAAAGATATTTAATATTATTTTGTTAGTACTATAATATTATTTCATACCATGTAACAGGATAATCAAGTGTCAAGACAATATCTGTGTTCTCCGTACCGCCCGAATGCGATACTGTTTGTTGAGTACCACTTAAGTCTTGCCAGAGCGACGAAATTGGAACAATTAATTTCCTTTAAAGTCAAATAATGACTTAGTGCGCCACGATAAGATCACTACATTTAATTTATATACGGCTTTTTCTAGTATTTTGTTTTTCTGGTTGATTACATTTTATAAGCGACCAGTGAAAATCCGTACGGGTTTTCTGAGCTGTAAGCTAATACCAATGCAATCAATATAAATGCCTAAAAAATGCCTAAAAAAGAAGTCAAGGTGATCTGTAATCTCTCTTTAAAATGAGGCTATAACTAATTTTTTTACGTGCAGCCATCGTACCATAATCGCTGAGACAAAAACTACGCTAATAATATTATAATACATAATGGACGCTAATAATATTATAATATATAATTTTGACAAGCATAGCAAATGACTTTAAAGTCACCTTGACCTATACATATTTCTCAAACGTATATTCATATTATAATTCAAATCCGTATAATTATATATATTTTGCTTCAGTTCCTTCATCAATTACTTGGGAACAAGTCGTTAAAATTGAAATAAGGTGGTTACCGGCGTTAACAATATTACTTAGGTCTGTTTACATTCATTTTAATTAAATTTGATATATTTACATTATATTTCAATCTGTTTTCTATTATTAAACTTAAATAGGCGTAAGTTATAAAAAAAATGTATCTATACTTTCTATAGTACCTATACATAAAAATATTGGTTGATTGATCGCTCTAATCTCAGAAACTACTGGTACGAAATGAAAAAATCAATTTGGAATGAATTGCATTCATCAAAGAAGGTCAGATCTCAATGTAAAAGTCACAGTTACAAAGGGCACTTACTCGCACAATGAATTAAATTAAATTGATAGTTTTTGGGATCATTCTTTTTTATTTCACACAAATTCCTATTTTATTAATCTTAAAGATTCCTGAATATTTCTCCTGATAAATATTGATAAAACGCCTTCTTAATATAACATTTAATAACGAGCCTCCAATTTCATACAATTTGATATTAAGCTCAATGACCTCGTCTAATAAAAGTCACAAGCTATAAGTAGTCTGTATATGTATATTTATATGTATCTCACTGTGTGTGATTTTTATTACAAAGTTAATCCTTTTGTAAGCTCATTCCAGCTTTGTTTGGAAAGGTCACCTTAAAATATAAATGAACACATTAAGAGTGTGAACAAAATAGAAAAAGGTATAAGGTGTAATGCGAAATTCTATTGTTATATAATATCAAAAATCCAAATATATATTTTTATAATAGTTATTAAATATTTTAGAAGATATATTAGATATATATGTGGCTTTTTTGTCGAAATTGAGATATAAAAAAGTTTATATTATTATTAATTAATTTACAATTATCTCACTCGTATTTTCATATATTATTATTTAATTATATTAATTTCTTTCGCTTTATACAAAAATACAAAAAATAAAAATAGATTTACATAATAAATCTGTTTAAAATTCAGGACGATGAGGCGCGGGAAGCCCATTGAAAGTCAATCGATATAGTGTTATTCAAGACCTTGCTTTAATAAAGGTTAATTGAAATTTCCTCTTACATTTCTATTTATAATATAGCAAAATGGAATCTATACCGTCATAGCACACTGAGTGTATCAATTATTGCTATCCCCCTTTAAATAAAATTTAGGCAGAGTTCACTGTATGAAAATCAAATCGTCACAACAGGTACTACATTATAATTAATTATAAGATATTAATTAAAGTATTATTTAATTTATGAACACATAATATTTGGATATATGGAAAACGTTTAGCAATAAGGTTTTAGCGTATAACCGTACGCATCTTATAGCCTTGTAAATAACAATCATAATGAAATATATGAAATATTTCGATATAAAATGATTTAGCACTTTAAAAATACATATATAAACGCTAATATGTTAGAATAACATTCAGAAACGTACAAAAGCTTTGTTATTTTGTATTTTTGTATGTATGTTTGTAATACTTACACAAAAACTACTGGACAGATTTAAAAAAAAGAAAGCCTGCATCTTTATTGAGTGATAAATGCTACATAAATATTTTGAAAAATACTCAAAAAGTTCAAAATATAAAAATTTTGAAAAAAATCTATCATTGCGTGCGCTGCGGTAACTATTGATGATAGAACAAAAAAATGTTCGACAGTATTATAGTATGTATCAATATCCACAATATTCACCTTGCTACACAAATCTTTGTGTAGTTCAAGCCGCAGGGGCTCGCTAGTATATCATCATCATCATCATCACAGCAGTTGTTCCACCCACTGTTGGACATAGGCCTTCCCCAAGGATCTCCATCACGATCGGTCCCGTGCTACCCGCATTCAGTGGCTTCCGGCGACCTTGATCAACTTGTCGGTCCACCTAGTAAGAGGCCTGCCCACCGAGCGTCGTCCAGTTCGCCCCAACGGCCATCGGTTCTCCTCACTATGTGTCCCATTGCCACTTCAGCTGTGCAATTCTTCGAGCAATGTCGGTAAATTTAGTTCTCCTACGGATGTCATCACTTCTGATTCTATCACGTAGAGAAATACCAAGCATTGCCCTCTCCATTGCACGCTGTGTGACCTTGAGCCTTCTTATGAGACATATAGTTAGCGGTCACGTCTCGCTTCTGTCGTCACTGGCAACACATACTGGTCCAAGTAAAGTATACTAAATACATTTATTCAATATAGGTATAATTTAAGTATTCTTGTCAACCAGAACCATTTTCACTGAAAATATCGCCAACATTTTCGAAAATGGCCTCATTTATAACGCTGCCTCTCATGTTTCATAGTTACTGAATGGAATCAGAGCGTTCAAATTATCTTTAATATTTTATAATTAAATAAAAAGCCTAAAGCTGCCACTTTATTGTGACAAATTGTGCTATTTTAATCTAATTTTACAAAGTGAAAATAATGACCGAAATCTTTTTTTTAGATTATAGTCAAAGAGGTAGTCTTAAGAATGTACTTTCAACACAATATTCGCAATGAAGTTTCACAATTACAATTACAATACAACCATACTCTCTACACACTTTTCTCTATTTACGAGAGACGTGGAAAAAGGAGAAAAAATATATAAATACATATATATATAAATTACTCGAACAGTGCCTATTCTACTGTGCCTATCCTACAAACAACGCATTTTAAATGAAAATGGACTCTCTTTGCAGTAAAAACGTGAAGAGGTTTAAGATAAGCTCACATTCTCTAGAATAAATGAAACACATGTTGTTTGAAACACTATAAATATGTTAGTTATTTATAGTAATGTATGAATAATTATTAACAGTAATTTTATAAAGAATGCAAGAATAAACTATATAATAAAATCGGGCTTATATTGGTTTTGTAGGGTTAAGAAAAATGGGGCCAAAGTGACAGAGATATCCTCTCGGTACCTATGGAGGAAAAAAGATCATTATGGATTCCAATATCAGTCAGAGAAATTAATAATATTTAGACGTTTTACAAAAGATTTGTGTTAATGAAATATATACATTTTCAATATACGAAAAAAATAAAACTATAAAAAATTTAGGGATCATTGCAATAATTTTCAATTAATAGCTTTTCATTTTATTTTTAAATATCTCGCTGATTTTCTACAGGTACAGATGAAAAATTAAAAACCTTAAGCATTGGAAAACCTTAGGGCAGAGTTATCCGATACCAAAACGTATTGACATTTTGATATTAAAGCACAAAGTGTTATAGAAATCTATAACATAATCATTGTGTTTAGTGAGTCTTGCTGTTACTACAACTTGAGAGTCGTAAATTATGATTTTTCTTTTTTTATTTTTAACATACACATAGACAAACAGACAGACCGAGCTACTTTCACATTTATTCTATAAAAAAGAATAGGGCTTGAATAATAGTCATTACGATTTCAAACGCTGCCACTGTTGTAGTGGCAGTAAATACAGGTTAATCCCAGATGTAGGCGGATTACGTCGATAAAGTGTTTGCAGTCGACGATATTGGTGAACTGAACTGAGCCTTTCGTTTACATAATCGTGTATTCAAAGCCACAGAATCTAGTTCTCGGCATGATTGAGGTCTTATATATCATATATTTTTTGTATTACAATATTTAATAATTTTTTATTATTTGTTTTTAGCTGTAAAACAATTTATTAAGTGCAATATGTTTCGTGTGTTTGTCCGCCAGATTTAATTAATTAAGACTAAACATTTGAATAACAAAAGCATCTGGCAACATCCACTTATCACATTCCATCCGATAAGACATACGTGTTGAGTGGTGGGACTCTACACCGCGTTTTGGCATACCAAAACGTGACAATTAACATAATTAGTTACCCCAAGTACAGATTAAGCCCACAACCACTAGTATACATTTATATCGTACCTTGACGTTGGTGCTTGACTCTGCTATGTAGGTAGAGAATGGTAGAGCGGGAATCTGAAAAAACACAGAAATTACATTAATTAATCATTTTTTTTATAAATTCATAAAAATCCATTTCTTTAAACTTGATGTCCTTATAATAGTGTGCAAGAGACAAATGCAACATACAAAAGAACAAAAATTTGTGAAATACTTAACTATTTGAAAAACTCTGATAGCTGCCAGATGATACAAGAACTGTCAATTTTGAACATTCGAAATTCAAATTTCATCTGTTATTTTTCATTTATCTAGTACCAAGTAACATTCAAGAAAAGTAGAGAAAGCGGAGTATTAGTATTATGGTATTATATATATAAATATATTCAAAATTTTGGATAATTGTATAGGATTTGAATAATGATATTCACAAAATTTGAATAATAAGATTATTGCAAGCTAAATAAATCTCTAATCAAAAAGAAATATACAATATTTTCCCAAGGTCAATATCGTAGTCCTATATTAACAACACTTTTTATCAATATATAACCATTGAACTTCAAAATAAACGTATAATATACTAAGCTTAAGCTTTAATGAACTTTAAAGCCGTCCTTACAAAGATTTACGGCCCATATTTGCGGTTGGGACTGAATTAACTACGGCACATTCAATATCGGCACAATAGTGTTTATTTAGTCGTACATATTAAAATGTAGCGTGTCCATTGCTTGGGTTACTCGTTAGTTTTTATTTTTAAAGCTATCTTGGTAGGTTAAGTAAAATATAAAACCCTGTTATGTGATATGCATACAGATATTTTTTCTTATTAAATACAAATAGAAACTATGTTACTGTGTTTAAATAATTTGCTTTAGAGTTAAATTAGAAAATACTTTTAAATTCTACGGGGTTCTATATCTTTTTCGCTTTGATGTACATTGCTCCTTTTCCTCTTAACACAAATAAATAATACTTTTAAAATCTTCAATGTAACAAGATAAGTAATATTGTGTAAATAGTTATCAGGCTATCCCAAACACTTTCAAATATCCATTATGACTGATACTATTTACTAAATTTATGGTCGGGGACAATTTAAGCTTTGCCTAATGTATGTTTTTGTATGTTGTATGATTATATAGATGGAGGCCATAGTGACATATTGCCAGCGTTCTAGTGTAAGCGCGATGGTCGTGGATTCGATTTCCACTAGCAGTTAAAAACTATTTTAATATAGGGATATTACTAGAAAAACTATTCTAGTACTAGAAAAGGGTGTTTATATTTGCAATTCGGCCGGATAGTGGAGAACGAGGTGTTATGATATTAGATTGTTTATTCTAAGATATCTGAAATAAACCGTGAAGATTTATTATCCTAGTAAAATTGCTACGTGATCATGTATTTGAAAGTATGTACTTGAAAATTAGTAACTTAAGAGAATGCTACATAAGTCTGTCCACAAAAAAAGAAGATTATTTTCATGTATGATGATAGAATACGTGAAACAGATTGAAAACGGTGAACGGCTTACATTGAACTGATGCTCTATTGATAATTGAAATTTTGATTTAAGGTGCTATCTTATAACACCATTAAAAATGATTACAACTCTCTTTGCTTTACTCTTGATGCTCAAACTTTTTTCTACTTTATCAAGAATGCCTAAAGCACTATTGACTAGAAATAGCTATATTCCGTTTAGACATTAATTTTAGTCATTTTTTTTTTGTTAATTTTAGTATTTTCTAAGTCTGCTATAATAGAATCATCCTCCTTATACTTTTCAATAGAGTCGTGAGTCCTTTTAACGCGATATTAGAGACGATCGATACGTTATTTCACATTCTTAACTAGCTTAGCGTAATCCTTTACAATCATAAATTTGTTCATGTTCATGAGGTATTTGAACGTATAACAATGGATCAGTAAGATTAATGTCAAACACGCCGGTGTGGCGTCCAAATAACAAACAAAATACCTAAACGGTTATTTTTAAAATAGCTAATGAGCTTGTAAATGTATAAAAGAATTTAAATATTTTTTGTAAATTTTAAATTATTACAGCTTTTATGAATTTCTTTGTATGATTTTTTTTATGGGAAACACAAAGCAAGCGAGCGTTCGGATCACCTGACGTGATCACTGATAAGTGATCACCGATGCTCACGAACTCGTGTAACACCAGAGGTGTTACAGGTGCGTTGCGGTTGATGCGCTTTTTGAAGGTACCCATGTCGTATCGACCTGGAAACACTGCCGATAGCAGGCTATTTTACAGTTGTATGGTACATGGTAAAAAGTTCCTACGGAACCGAACAGTAGTGGAGTGCCCAGTGTCCAAGTGGTGGGGATGATATTACAGTTTGTGTCGTATAGTGCGGTTGGAAAATTCACCGGCATATATCAGGTCAAACAGTTCTTTAGAACATTCCCCGCATAGAGAACGCGCAACGCAAGCGGTAGAGAACGCATAACAATGAAACGTCTATACGCGCCGCCATAGTTGGGTCCTCAGCGATTCGAACGGCTCTACGTTGTATGCGATCAAATGATTTAAGCTAATACTGGGGTGCACCAGACCAGAGATAAGTACAGTACTCCATATGAGGCCTAACCTGGGCTCTATACAGAGCCAATCGATGTCTCACTCTCCCGATGACACCTAGTTTCTTCGCGGCCACCTTGTCTTTGCTTTCCAGATGATCAAGATACTGGCTTTAAAAGGACGAGTAATCTCAAAAACTGGTGACACGACAAATGGAACTTTCTCATTGGTTAACGCGCAAATTTCTTCTTCTTCTTTAAAATTCTCATGAGGAGATATTATGGAGGGATGTCTCGATAGAAGACAGAAGTTTCTTTCGGCAATCATTGACGTTATTCCAAGAAAGACCTACACGGCCGAAGTACACGGGGTCTACTATCATCTGCGTAGCAATGAATACTAGAATCTTCCAACAGAATTCGACGGGCGGCAGAGTTGCGGGCGAAGGACTGAGGGAGGGATTCTCCAGCGCCAGGGATGCTGGTACCCTCCTGGGATAAAAACCCCTGCCCGTGCCGCTATCTTACTTTACGAAGGGTTGTAGGTTTGGCTCCAGAGCTCGGCATTACCCTAAGGCGAAACGCAGTGGCAGGAAAAGCCACTACTTAACGCGGGGTTTAAATGCTGAGAGTGGTAAATATCCGGTCGAGTCTGTAATTCAAACTATTTTAGTTTATATCTAGAATGGACCCTACACGTGTTTGTGGCAAAAATCTTCGTACTAATTCCATTCTTAGTAATAGCATAGTGACGATGACGATTTACATTCTGAAAGCGATGTTTCATCGACTCTCAGTCAGAAAACCTATTATGATCCCTGCAAGTGTTAAGGATATTTCAGACGAAGATAATCTCTCCCTAGTAAACATTGCTACCTTACCTACGTGTATTTGGTAGATTTTGATACACTTGTTGCTTCTCTCCGTGCAGTTAACATTCCTTTTACAGTTACAAACTGGTTTCACTCTTATCTCTTTGGTCGCCAGCAATGCGAGAAAGCCAATGATAATACATCAGCTTGGCAAGATCTCACAGTTGGTGTTCCTCAAGGCGGCGTCCCTTCTACACTTCTATTCTCTATTTTTATTAACAATATTTCAAAAGTCATCTCTTCTCCTTACCATCTGTATGCCGATGATTTACAGTTGTATTATCATTGGCTACTTTAGTGAATTGCCATCGAGTCGATAAATGGAGATTTAGCTGCAATACAAAGCTGGGCTGAATCTTTCGGTCTTTTAGTAAATCCAAAAAAAGTCACAAGCAATTATTATCAGCAGTAACAGACTTGGAAACGAGATTAATTTGGATTTAGTACCCAAGTTTATGTACTCGGGAACTCATTATCCGTACTATGACAAAGTTAAGAATTTGGGACTAATTATCGATAGCAACTTAACATGGAGATCTCATATTAACGAACTTAGTAAGCTCATGCATTTTTCATTTCATTCTCTTAGGCATCTCCAATATTTTCTTCCTCATAGGACCAAAATTATGCTTGCGCAATGTCTGCTTTTACCAATTCTTTCATGTATAGTCGATATATAGATACGTTTCATGTATAGTCTACGGAAGTATGACCACGTCTCTCAGTTTCGCGCTCAGCTTAATTGGCTCCCAATCCGTTTTCGCTGTAATATGCATATCCTTTCTGTCCTTTTTAAAATACTTAATTACCAAAATGTTCCTACCTACCTACGTTCCTGTTTCAACATCCTGCCTACTTCCAACTGCTCAAGAAGGTCCTATGTAAAACCAATGCTTGACACCCCAAAAAATAACACAAAATTCCTACAAAAGTCCTTTTCCGTTTATGCCGCATCGATTTGGAACAAACTTCCCAAGTCAATACAAGAGAGCCAGTCATTAACGTCATTTAAATATAGATTGAAACAACATTATATTCAACTTTCAGACAGCACTTAAAAAGTAAAATATTGTATAACGATGTATGTATATATGTATGTATTTGTGTGCATATATGTGTATATGTATTTATGTATGTGTGTGTTTGTTTGTATATAGGTATATGTATGTATGTGTATTTATAAATTAAATTTAAATGTACATGTGTATTGCACATTTTTGTCGCCTCGCTATTTTTATCACCTTCACCCACTTCCACAGGTTGACTGCATTTGTAGCATAAAAAGTGTAAAATTTTGTATGCTGCAATGAAAAAAGAAAATTTTGTATTATCTTCGTTTGGCTGCATTCAATATATGTACTGATTTTGCTCTCAGTGCAAACGAGCACATATGGTTCCGTAAAAAAAAATTATAGTCATTTTTCAATATGTAAATTTTAATATGTCTTATTATTAACTAAATAAAGCTACTTATATATATATATATATATATATATATATATATATATATATATATATATATATATATATATATATATATATATATATATATATATATATATATATATGTATATATATATATATATATATATATATATATATATATAAATATATATATATATATATATATATATATATATATATATATATATATATATATATATATATATATATATATATATATATATATATATATATATATATATATATATATATATATATATATATATTATTTTGAAATGTCCCTTTTACTTTAGCGCCTGAGGACATAGTTAGCAAAAACATAGCACCACTTATAACGCGAAAAGGGTGAGATTACAATTTGTTTTTCTTACTGTTATTACCATTACAATATTAATATAAAAATATTTTAAAATCTGCTTTCATTACATTTACAACTTTTATAATTAAAATATATTTTTATTATTTATTATTTAGCGTCACGCTGTATCCAGCTCATTGCAGCAGAGGCAGAGGGATGGCAGAGGGAACCGTAGGTAGAAGGAACAATGTGTTAAGACACTATATTCCCACATCACATTAATTAAAACAATATTGAAATAAACGCTCAACAAAAAAATATTAATATTGACACACAGTGTTTGTGTGTTATTTTATTGTCAATATACATACACTTGTACATATATATTTCATTAAGAAAGACATAGTAAAAAATTACAAAAAATCGACAGATATTAATAATGACATACAGATTTAAATTATTAAAAATCATCGCCTGTACAAAACAACAGTTACATTGAAAGTAACTATGACAATATTTAATTTTATAGATATTTTATTTATGTTATTTGATTTTGATAGCTAATCTGTTTGATAAACGGCCATGCTCCGATATATCTGTTACTACATTTGCCGATTCGAATGTGGAAAGACACTTTTTATCTATATCAATAAACTTTATGAAAAATATCTTAATATATTATTCTAATCGGCCTACCGATAAGAAATCAGAACGGAGATTACATGACAAGTTGTACCATTACAAACATAACTGGCCCAAAATAGCACAAAACAGAGAAGAGTGGAAGACTGAAGAGAATCTTTGCCCAACAATGTAACAGTTCAGAACAATATAATATAATAATAATTAAACTTTATAATAACGGAGCGTGTCCTTACAGACACTGTAATTTAAAGTGGAAACTAGTGTAAAGTAAAGTTTGTTTAGTATAACACAAATAAACTCCCTCTGCCTAATTTAAAGGGTAAGGATGGATTCCCTGATAATTCTGAAATAGGTATACGTTTTTATAATCTATAATCCTTAAACTGCAAATTTCAGGCTTCTGGCTGATGCCAGTGTAGATGAAAGTTTGATAAATTGGCAGAAGTGTCATACAAATTTCGCTGATGTTTAATATATTATAGTAAACATGCTATTGAAACCGTCTTCATAAAATTTTCTTTATATGTTATAATCCAAATAAAGTTCGGTAAAAAAAGATATCGTCGTTTTTTGTAAATTTCAAGAAAAGGTGGCTAGCCTTGCGTTTAACTTGGTTTGTCTTGGCAGACTAAGAACAATTTGAGATTCGTCACATGCCGAAGAAAATGATTATGCAATGAAAAAAACTGGTTAATATTTAGTTATTACTGTAGACTGAAGACATATTTTGTATAAAGCAAATCATTTATTTAATACAAAGAATTTGTAGCCTAGTATTCGTAGTAATAAACTTATATAACAATAGATATCGCTTTCAGGATAAAATCATTATACCATACAGATGATTTATTACATAAAGCGAATACCGATCATTTGTTGAAGTTGTGATTTCCTTACAAAGATCTTTCACCTTGATTAAATCTTTCATAATAGATGTAGGTAAAAATGCGCAAAAAATATCTTTATTATATTTTGTGGATATAATTTTTATAATGGGCCATGTAGCAATCCTTGTATGAATAATCTTTACCTTTTTTCTTAGTTTTCGTGTGTAGAAAATCCGTTAAATTATTAGACTGTCTTTGTTATTATATTATGTAGCTTTGTCTTATTACCAGAGCCAAGAAATGAAATAATTAAAAAACAATTAACTAAAAAATGAAAAACCTAACATTTTTTAGTTAATTTTATAAATTTAAAATATGTATAAATTTTCGACACTTTTATCATTATAATTACAATTAAATTCCTAACATACCTACCTTTTTCCCTCCCTCTCAGAAAGATTACTATTAGTTTGCTAAAGTTAAAAGATAAATAACAAAAATTTAAAAAAAAAATAAATGTCTGACCTACGGCTGAAACCTACTGTTGAGCTGAATAGTTTGCCCTATGTAGATAGATAGATTTTGTTTACATTAATCAGGTAAAGTTGTAATTTTTGTAAAATGTATAATCAAAGACAATATTTATTAATCTAATGATATTCGGTATTGAGATTATTAGAAGAGGATAGCAAATTGTAGCAAATGGTCTATTTCTTTTTCAGTGCTTTATAAGACAACGGGTCTGGATATTTCATATCAAATTCAATCTGTGTCTGTCTTGACAGACAACAAAATAGTCCTAAAATCCTTAATTTTTTAAGCATGAAAACGTAAAAAAGATTAAAGAAAATAACATGAAAAATATTCAAAAAGTATATTTATTATAGATTAAATAGTTTATATATATGTAAGTACATCGCCTTATAAAACGCCTGCAGGTGGTAGTTCCTATATTAGGGTAGTAAAATAAAAAATATTTAAATTGTGGGAGGAATGGGATTTGTATAGTATTTCTCGTAAATTGTTACCCAAAACTTTGTACGACGTTTAAGAAAATTTTTTCTTAAAATTAAAGTAGTGTTTAATAACATATAATGCATATTCTTACGTCCCACTGGTGGCCACTGGGGATATGATGAACCATATGGTACTGGTTCCCTGAAAAAATAGATTTTGGTCTTTCATTTTAAGTAGCATACAAATAGAAAAATATAAACTAAAATAAGTTAGTAAACTTCCTTGTTGAATATCGCTATACAATCCGCAAGTTCTAAAATGAGCGGAAAGTTCAGAGTAATATTTCACAATTTTTGTCACAAGATACTTCAAAGCCATAATTAAAAAAAAACACTAACTGTATCATTGCTAATCTTACCCAGTTGTGATAAAATTGAGCCATAAGTCCCTCATAACCTTTTTCATATTTTTGTACTCTTGTGATAGACTGCTTTCATTTTCTAAATCCATCACCGCACTTGTTTGAGCACAATGCTTGGCACCGCGTGTTTCTGTATATTTAATATACGGTTCATCTATATCGGCAAATGCGTATTTATATAAATATATTTGCTTATTACCAGTTGCTACTTGTAATGCCACTGATTTTGCCGCTCCTAGACCAAACATAACGTCTGTAAAATATTCTAGATAACTTAAAACATTCTCTTTACTTACAGGCATGTCACCAAAATAGAAATTTTTCACATATTTTGCAACATTTTTTTGTTCTTTTTGAGTTTTAAAAGTCACATCTAGTGGAAGAAAGTCTGAAAAATTTTGATTCATCATATTTTGCCACAATTCAAAGTGTTGCAGTCGATAAAGGCCTTCCATATTAGTAATACCATACAGCGTGGGTAGCTTTGGAAAGTTGCCACTTTTTAAAATATTTATAGGGTAATCATCAAGGAACATTTCTTGTCCATTGTTACGTTCTATACAAGGCGCAAACACTGTAGATGAATCAGTTCTGTTGTTCACATTGATGGAATAAAGCAACTCATATGTGGCATTTTTGTAAAAAGCTTCTAATTTTTCTAAATTATCAACATCAGAAAGACCTAACTGCCTTGCAATCATCTTTGCATTCGCTATAGGATCAATTTGAACACTAAACGACGCTGCATTAGTGCCACTCTCTGGAATTACTTTATGAAATAATCCTTTCGTTATTTTCGAAATCATTACAAGATCAACAGCTGCAGCTCCAGCACTCCATCCATCTATTGTTACATCATTTGGATTTCCTCCAAAGTTTGCAATATTATTTTGAACCCATCGTAATAAAGCCACTTGGTCCTTCATACCGGCATTACCGGGTATGTCTCTAGTACCAAGACATAGAAAACCGTGTGCTCCAAGACGGTAGTTAAAATTTACAATAATCACTTTTTTACTACGTAGTAAATTAATAGCTGTTCTAATATTACCGTAGCTGTATTGGTATGCTCCTCCATGAAAATATACAACGACAGGTAATTTAGTTTCATTTGTTTCAGGCACATATATGTTAGTAATTAAGCAGTTCTCTTGAGGATTGAGTTTAGGATCCCGAATTATTCCACTTTCTGTACGCAGTCCTTGTGGACATATCACGTAATTTTCAACTGCCTCATATGGCTCTGTCCATATTGGTGGTGGAAGAGGTGGCTGAAAATACATAAACGAATAATCACAAATACAAAAAAAAATCTTATTAAGCTGGTAGCATATTATGTAATTGTGAAAACCGAATTTTTTTTTTGCAAAATAAGCGAAAAATATAAATAATTCATGTAATATTTTTTTTAAGTCTATATAAGGTTATTATCGTAGAATATATATATATATATATATATATATATATATATATATATATATATATATATATATATATATATATATATATATATATATATATATATATATATATATATATATATAGCCTCAGTAGCTTTAGCAGGGTAAGTAGTGGGGAAATTATTTCTTTATAAAAATGTAATACAGGTACAACTATTTACTCCAAATTTATTTGCTCCAGTAGGTGCTGTAGCGTAGGGTATGCCATAAAAAACAAAGTATGCTTCGTCCTGGGGTCGATAGCCACGAACAGGTCCTTGAGTAGTGTGTACAATACGATCGGATGCAATTAGCTTTGCAAAAGCACACAATAATAATCCCAGTCTAATCATACTATCTATAAATTCTGTAACAAAAATTTCAAGTTAAAGAAACTACATATTTAAAACGATGTCATTTTTAGGGTTCCGTGGCTAAAAGTCTGTTTGTCTGTCCGTATGTCATAGCCACTTTTGTCTGAAACTATAAGAACTACACTGTTGAAACTTAGTAAGTAGAAATATTCTGTAAACCATATGAAGATTTTCACATAAAAATAGAAAAAAAACAACAAATTGCCAACACTTTTCCATAGTAAGGACTGAAACTCAATAATAAACATTTTTTTCTCATCAGACCCATACCTGTGGAATATTATTTATATATTTTTTTTTCTAAACCAATAGTGTGCGGGAGAGACACTTCCGAAGTGATAAAATGTGTGCCAATTTGGAGATCAAGTGTCAAGATCAAGAATTTCTACATAGATAAGATACGTGCTTTAATCGTGGGTGGGTATTTACTCATTGGCATTACAGACAAAATTTTGTTGAGATAAGGCGCGAATAATCTTGCCGTGGGTAGACAGCAAGTAAATATTGTGCAAAAATAGTCATTCAATTGTTTCCACTTGAGAAATAAATTCAACAAACAAGATATTTTTGATGAGCAGCACTTTTATTTTTTTTATTTTCCTTTAGGTGACGCGTCAGGCATTTTTTTAAGCATAGTCACATCGCGATTTTTTCCATTCAGCTAATGCTGTTCTTCTTCCAAGTGGTCTTCTGTAGCTATTTGATTCACATAGAGCTTCATTACTCTTGACTTGTTTGCATAATCTCAATAAAGAGTATTTACAGCCTGCAAGGGTCTGTCCATTGTACCGAGGCAGTAACTCTCATAACTTCTTTCTTACAATTCTATCGAACGTCTTTTCCAAGTCCACAAAAGTGCAGGAGACAGCCAAAAACATTTCTGTCATCATCCGGAGATCTGATCCATGCATCCTCTTCCAGGTCTAAATGCTCCTTGGACCTTTGACACACAGACTAAAAAATCGGTCAAGTGTGGGTTTAACTCGCGCACGGATTGTTTTAAGTACAACGTTAATCAGCAGAGGATTGAGTTAACCGTTATACTTATATATATATATATATATATATATATATATATATATATATATATATATATATATATATATATATATATATATATATATATATATATATATATATATATATATATATATATATATATATATAAGTATAACGGTTTGTACTTTATTACTTATTATTTCTTACTACTTTCATACTCAATGTGGCAAAAATGAAACACGCATCTTTCTTCTTCTTTCACATAATCTTTTTGTTGCGTTGAATTAGAAGATACTTTTTGCTGTGCTTCAAAATATATTATATATTAATTTTAACTTGATGCTTTTTTGCAATATTCAGAAAAATCGTCTTGACAATTGGGCACACAGACAGGCGGACAACAAAGTGAATCTATAAAGGATCTTTTTTTAATTACGGAACCCTTATATGATTGCGTACCTGAAAAAAAAACACATAATAGAAAAATTGTACAATAATTTAAGTGAAAATTTGGTTGAAGAATGAATTCATCAATATACTCCAATGTACAATCTTTCAAAGATATAAAAATACAAGAAAATAAATTAAATAAAAATATAAAATTTATCCCCATTTTTAAACTCAGTCGTCTTAAGGTCGTCTTATACAAGGTTTCTTTAATATCCATGTATTTATGCTACAGTCCTTTATTGAATGCAAAGAAGCCTTCAAAGTCAGCTAAGGTTTAATGCAATGGAAAATGAAATATCCAGCAAGTATTTATATGTCATCATATAAGAACTAAATTTAACTTAAATTTAAATAAAACTTTACACATATAAGTGAGCTTTGATTAAAAGATTGTGGTTATGATACGGTGAATGAATTGTTTTCATCAATTAAAAATAATCTTACTCCGTCATAATATAAATATCACATTTATATAAGAAATGACCTTACCTATATTGTACATTTGTATGTAAACATAAGCCCAGAGAAATTTCGAATTTAGCAAACCGTTGATTCGTGAAATGGAAATTTCTTGTGCTATATTTGTGTAAAATTTGTAAGATTATCATATGTTATTAGAGCTACCTGTCTAATTTTAATAATTAAGTATAAAATTACTTCATGTATATTTATATATATATATATATATATATATATATATATATATATATATATATATGTATATATATATATATATATATATATATATATATATATATATATATATATATATATATATATATATAATATATATATATATATATATATATATATATATATATATATACATTCTAATATAAGTTTGTAATGATTTTTTCTGTGATATACCCATAAATTATCAAATTACTTAATTGTTTTTCTTTATTTGTAAAGTTCTCTTTTTCGTCCCAAATTTCATAACTTAAGTCAACAGGGCGTAACCTACTTTTTGATTATGCGTTGAATTTGATTATGCCTTATGTTGGGTTACTGTGAATTTGATTACTTCTGTGCTCCAAGACCTGAATAATTGATATTAACGTCTTTCTCACATTTGTTAATAAAAATGATACTCATCTCACCTAGGAGCAATGATTAATATAAAAAAAATTATTATTTTAATTTGGGTTTAATTCAAAGGCAACTGACTGGGTATCGTGTCGCAGTAGGTCAACCCTTCGGGAAAGTTATAATATGAATTTGGACTCTGCCTATCCTTCTTTATGAAAAAAAAACATAGATGAAAAAACAGTCGCGTGCAGAGCGTCATTGCAGTCGCACACCGCGTGCGCTTGCGCAGTTGCAATTATAATACGTACAAATATGGAAACAGTAAAGTTTATTAAATGTAACATTGTGATTAACGAGATGCTATGATTTGTTTAAAATAAAGTAGATGTTATGAATAATGTTAGTCTGTTTGTTTGTTTGTAGTCAGTATTTTAATGAAGATGAGATTGTAAAGACAAAGCAGTTGTTATATAAATCAATCCCGCAGAGACTTGATAAACGAAAAGGTGAAGATCGAAAGAATAAAAATATAGATGATATAGTTGGGATATTAAGGCCAGCCAATTATCTGTCCGATATTTGGTTTCCGGCATACGGGTACGCGACCCCGGGACCTCGAGCCACCACTTTCATAACCCGATCCAATCCATGTAAGTGGTGTCCCTCCCCTATATTCCAAGTCTTTCTGCCTCTTATTCCCTTTCCTTTCTTGGTTTCTCCCAGTAATGGGTTTGGAGGTCAGATGGCAATCGCTCCACAAAAAACCACTTCGCCACTCATATGGACCGATTGGTCTTAGTCGGAAGGCAGACCCTGGCAAAAAGCCGGGACTAATGCCAGGAAGAAGAAGAAGAAGTTGGGATATTAAGGGGTTTTGATCCCTACCGATTTGAGACCTACAAAAATTACCGTCTGTTAAGTTTGACAATTTGAAGAAGGATAGTCAAGTAAATTTATTGCAAAGTAAACAGGATAATTTTGTCACTTAACTAGATTTTGCAAAACATTTGAAAAATAATGAATTTCTAACAAACAAAAGAGTTGCAAACTACTGCGAATACCCAAGGGGGTGGTTCATACCTACAAGTTGCGGATATTGCAATAATTATTAAGATAAGGGATTCAACAGGGCACATTAAGGATTATTGGGATAAATCAGTTTTTAGGTTTGTATTTTTGAAATATGTACTCATTATGAAAATGTTAGTTTATTTATCCCACTTCATGTGTACACTTGGTTTTCCACCTTTGGTGATCTTAGGTGTGCTTGCCGAACCTACCGTCGAAGCATCCAAAGTGGGAAGAGTCGAAGACTTGTGGATCGGTTCAGTAAAAGTGTTAGTAGGCGTGACTTCTTCGGGTTTATTCCCGTCAAGGATCAGTCTGTTTGTCCCATCACCACCGACGGTTTGCATCCTGTGGCACGTAGCGTCGGCTCCAGGTGCGCTCCGGCGACCACCCCCAGGCAGCGGCATTAAGCGTTTAGATCTACTTCGTAATTCCATTCTTGCGGATTGGACCGTTAGTTGGGAAGTTGAACCGATGTGTTAATGGTTTTCACAGAGTATTCAAACACTTATGATTTTGTCCAGATGTTCAGACTAGATAATAGAATCGATTCCCTTAAGCCCCCGACCACGCCAAGGTGGCCCCTGGGTAGGTTATTATTATTTTTTTTATCTACTTGAGTGTACAGATGATGTTGATAAGAATTTACGAGCTATGCGATAAGCGTTTAGTTACTAGATAGCTTTTTGCATAATGTAAATAATCTTATGGGGAATCTTTAAAGTATCTAAACTATTGTATTGGGTTCTATTCTTGTTGTGGATATAACTATTGTCACTATATGAACTATTTCTGCTTTCCATTGACTTTTTATTAAAAATAGTTAGCTAGTTTCTGATACTTCGTAATTTTTCAGCGACGGTAGATTCAATATTGTGAGAATTAGGAACAGCTATGTCCATAGGGTATACAGTATATGAAATTTTATTATACAAAGTGATATCTAAACTATTGTAATGTACTGTTTTATCGGTTAGAATGGTTCGATCCCAACATAGTTTATAATGGCTATTTTCGTCAAAAGTATTTGTTTATATTTATAAAAGGATACCTTTTTCTCTATAAATTATAACTATGTGCTAAATATTGGTAGATGTAACTTGATCATGTCTATGCTTATAGTCGGTTTGTGCTAATGCTTTACAAGCGCCTGTTATGTGCTGAATAGTTTCAGATGAGCTATTGCAGTGTCTGCATAAAACAGAACCTTCTGTTATTACTTTAGTGATATATTTTTAAGACTTCTGGTACGAATAAATTGATTCTGTATAGCAAGCATAAAAGCCTTTGTTTCTAGGAAGCAGTAGTACACCTTGTCTGAGCCATTCGTTCGATGTATTCTTGTCGACTTAAGTCTGGTTCAGATCATTTCGGTGTCTCCCATGAAGATGCTTTTCTTGCCATCTTGCTAATTGTAGCTGTAATTGTGTAGATATTTCATTTATTTGTATTCCTATATCTAGAAGATTTAATAGTGTGTAATGTTTTTAAATTTTTATTACTTGTCTATGGTGAGATGAAATTTGTGATTTATGATAAAAATATTTTCTTAGAGAACTAATTTGCTTGTTACGTAGATTTTGGATGTCTATTATTCCCCTTTCACCTTCTCGACGAGGAAGTTTAAGTCTTTCTATTGATGATTTCGGGTGATGTTTTCTATGTTTTGTCATTGATGTGTTAATTATCCTATGTAGCTTTTTTAAATCTGTCTGAGACCAGTTTATTATTCCAAAGGAATATGTGAGAATTGATATAGCAAATATATTAATAGCTCTTATCGTATTTTTAGAGTAAAGATGGGATTTTTAAATAAGATTTAACCTCTTTCTGAATTTCAGTATTAACTCTACCTTTGTTTATGTTTGTTTTATTCTTCTACACCGTTCAAAACCTAAATATTTATAAATTTCACCATCACTCATTGAGTCTATTTATTCATTATTGGTGATTTATTCATTATTTATTGGTGTGTAACTTGTGTGAATTTCATAATACCTTGTAGGAATGTATAGCTTAGCGGTCAGAGAGTTTCTTCAAAATATTTCAATATATAAACTAAATATTAATTTCAATGTAATAGTTGTTTACATTCTGTGCTTTTCAACATCTATTGCCTGATGTGATTTGGATGATGATGAATAAGGGGATGAATTATGACTGAATGATGACGCGAGATGACTGATGATTTCGCCTGTAACATCCTTATCAGTAGGAGTCTGCCTACTCAACTCCATACTGCCAGTGGCTCGCATTCTGTAGCATCCAGCATCGGCTCCAGCACGGCATAAAATTAAAGGATTTGGGAATTGTTTGTTTAGGGAGGGATAGATTTTATTTGCGTAGTAGTAGCATATAGTTGTGATTAGAAACCTGATGTAATGATCTAAAAATATTGTATCTCCTCCCCGTAAGTCCCATCACCACGACAAGTCCAATTCCCGTGGGGGCTTATTACTATTAAGTTTAGAATAAAGAGTTGGCCTTTGTTTTTTTCAATCCGATATAACCCATACCATCCTCCATATTATTTTTATTTCACACAATATTTCTGCTCTAAGTATTTACTCTAAGACTAAAATTAAGTGATGAATAAACAAGGTGTTTCTTTTACAATGAGTTCATAAGTTTTAAAACTTTACTTGTGACTTAGGACTATCGGCAAGGTTTAAAATACGTAACGCCGGCCTCGAAAGTAGATATAACGTATATAATCCATTAAAATTAAACGTAGTTTAAGCTAGAAGCAATAAAACATTATAAAACAGTATGTATATAATATATATACTTTTATTAAATACAAAATTAATTATGAGAATAAATTATGAGGTAGGCAGTTACATTATTTTTGTTAGTACTAGAATACTATAAAATAAAACTAAATATTTTCAATAAAATATTAAAAATATTAATCAGAATGGATTTGGTGGCATAGGTGCTTTGTAGTACTGATTGTAAATAAGATCCCAAAACAATCCGCGGTGACTCAGCAATGTATCTTTTAATTCAAGAGTCGTGTTCAACTTCATGAATGGACCTTTTAAATGTGATACTGGGGGCCATGACGGATATGAAGAGTTGTCTGGAAATGGTTTTCTGTAATAGTAAATCAATGTTATTATTAATTTAGTAGACTACAATCTATTTAAACAGCAAATAACATTTTAGAGGCAATCAATCAAAAGTTTTTTTTACGAAAATACTTAAATATATTGGTACTTTTTGTTTATCGTTCTTGTTAAATATGATTATTAATACTAATATTAATAATGAATATTTACCCATGAAGTAAAAAATTAAGCCATATATCTCTTACAAGGATTTTCATGTTTTTATAATTTTCTGAAAAAAATTGCTCATTCGGTTCGTCTACTAAAGCGTACGTCTGCGCACAATGAGAGGCCCCTCGAACATTTGTATACGGAATATATTCGTTATTAAGATCCGTATAGGCGTATTCGTACAAGTAAACCTGATCATTCCCAGCTTTTGCATGTAATTCAGCTGCTTTAACTACACCATACCCAAACATGGCATCGGAAAAGAAATCTACGTACCCCAAAATATTATCGTTAGTAACAGGCTCATTTCCAAAATAAAACTTTCTTATCATCATTGCGACCATTTCTTTTTCTTTATCGTCTATAAATTCAAAATCCTCAGGAAGGAATTCACTGAATTTTGTGTTCATAATTTTTCTCCATTTTTCAAAATTGTAAACACGAAAAATACCTTCCATGTTGCCAATACCAATTAATATAGGTATTTTAGTGGCATCTCCCTTTTTTATTATATTTATAGGATAATCATCAAGGAACATTTCTTCACCGATATATTTCTCAATGCACGGTGCAAACACTACAGATGAATTGGTACTATTAGTAACATCAATAGCACTTAGCATATCAAAAGTTGCGTTTTTATAAAACATCTCTAAAGAATTAAAATTATTAACATCCATAAAACCTAACTCCTTTGCCATATGCTTAGCATTTAGTATTGGGTCAATTTGAACGCTGAAAGAGCCAGTACTGGCACCACTTTCAATTATAGCCTTGTGAAACAGTCCTCTTGAAATTTTCGAGAATATTAACATGTCTACTGCCGCTGCCCCTGCACTCCATCCATTGAGTGTAACATCATTCGGGTTTCCACCAAAGTAAACAATATTTTTTTGTATCCACCGGAGCAAAGCAACTTGGTCTTTCATACCCGCGTTACCTGGAACATCTTTGGTTCCAAGACAAAGAAATCCATGTGCATTTATACGGTAATTGAAATTGACAACCACCATTTTATCTTTCAGGAGTAAATGTTTTAATGTCTCCATATCTCCATATCCAAATTGAAATGCTCCACCATGAACGTGGACTAATACAGGTAGATTTATATCTTGCGTATCAGGGATATAAATATTTGCAATAAGGCAATCTTCTTGCTGGTTTAATATATAATATGGTGAAGGATATTGAGGACACACAACATGTTTATTTACAGCTTCCAGAGGTTTATCCCACGTTGGTGGCGGAAGGGGTGCCTTGAGAAATAACATATTACAAACTTATTTTATTTGGTTATTATTTTATGACCTAAAAAGTATGGTAAAAATAATAACTTACCTTAAATTTATGGGGTCCTTTAGGTGCTGTTGCGTAAGGTATACCATAAAAAACAAAATAGTGCCCTTCAGGACCTTTATAACCTCTTACGGGTCCTTGAGGTATGTTGATTATAAGTGATTGCTCAAATCCACTTGTTACTATTGAGATTGTACTTAAATATATGAATACGCTACAGTATATAATGTCCATTGTAATTTCGATTAAATGCAATGTGCTTTTCTACATTTATGACTGCTAAATTTAAATAATCTGAAAATCAGAAAAAAAAATCTTACACCTTAATCTTTCCATATACTGGATTAAATGCTCATCAGGCACATAACACTTTGTTTACAATATATATATGCAAGGAGCAATTAAAACAATACTCATATTATATATAAGATATATTATATATAAGATATATAAATTAATTTAGAACGTCATCATGGCGCAGTGGGGCCATTCCCCACAAGATGATGTCTTGTTCAGTATTGCAGACGGTTGTGGGCTTGATTCCCACTCAATGAAACATTCCAAATACTTAAAATTTCATCGTCTGGTACAAAACACAGCGTTTGGTTCCGTCATTTAACAAGTAAAGTCTTGTTTGGAAGATTGCATTATTTTAACATTGGTCTTTAGAAATAGAAATATATACAATCTAATTTTATTATCTATCTAACTGTTTGCTTACTTACTAAGAATTTAAAAAATATACATAATTACAATAAAAAAGTATAATACAAAATAATAGGGATGTCAGGCTATATTTTTTTTATATCATAAGCGTCAAAATAAACAATATTCTTCGTAAAATTCTGACATCTTTAAATGTAATTTCCCTGAAGAGTAGTACTAGTCTAACATTATTCTGATATAAGCATTATATTTTCTTCTAAATTGTTGAAACTCAATTCTGTTCAGGATTCCTTTCTTTTTTTGGGAAAATTACAAATATTCTAGTTGCAAATATTCCAGTTATATATACATACATATAAATAAAACGAGCATGTCAATAAATAAACTAATAAGAAAGAAAAATTAAAAAATGCTATATAGAAATAATAAAAGAGAATTTTGGAGATTTAAGTGTATACATAATATAAAATATAAGGCCTACGTGAATTACACAATTCATATGTGATTACATCAAGAACAAAAACAAATAAAATGAAGAAAATTATACAGATGATATGTTATATATTAACATTTACCAGCAGATATATCATATTAGCAATAATTCGATATACATACATACATGCACATGGCCGCGTTGTATTTAAATATATAATTTTCTTAAAATTATCAAATAGGCAAATGTGGTAAATGTGAACTCATCGTCATAATATTATATACGTTTTATTTAAAAAAATCCATATACACAATATTTTACTGAGTAAGTCTTAGGTAAGATCAGACTCCAGTATGTTAATCATAAATAAATAATACTTAAGGTATACAATTAATACTCCAGTCTAATAACAGATAAGATATTACGTAAGTAACGATATAAATTAATTTTATTTTATATCTCATAGCCAATGATAATAGTTTATTCGTTTTTTTGCACCTACATATATATAAACAACGAAAACTAATAAAACAAAACATACTCGTATATATATATATATATGTATATGTATATGTATATGTATATGTATATGTATATGTATATGTATATGTATATGTATATGTATATGTATATGTATATGTATATGTATATGTATATGTATATGTATATGTATATGTATATGTATATGTATATGTATATGTATATGTATATGTATATGTATATGTATATGTATATGTATATGTATATGTATATGTATATGTATATGTATATGTATATGTATATGTATATGTATATGTATATGTATATGTATATGTATATGTATATGTCTACTAGAATATTTTTCAAATTGCAAAAAATTGGAATAAGATGATTGATATATTAAAATATACCATTCTAATGTAATTTTTGTTTTAAACATAGATTTCCTTGCATTTTCTATTTCTTTACAAGAAAATCAGGACTTATTAAATGATTGCGGTTCTAATATTTAAAATTTTCTATTAATTATATTAATACAATTTATAATTTACTATAATTTATTTCTTAACCACATAATATTTGTTAAATTATTATATATCAATTGCTTCTATTTATATATCTAGTTAAGCCTAATTCATTTGACACCTACTTCCCATCCATGTTAGTACCTCTGGATCATCCATTTTTGGCCTAAGAAACCATATGTATTTGTAAAAAATCGTTGCTGACAGTGAACCCAGAAGAGGTCCTGCCCAATATACCCAATGAGTATTCCAGGTATTTGTCCAAATCGCTGGGGCCAATGATCTTGCAGGGTTCATACTGGCCCCAGTCAAAGGTCCTCCAGATAAGGAGAGACCTAGAATTACTAAACCAAATGTTATTGGATTAGAATCATTATTTAACGCATTCACAGGGTCCCATACGGCACAATTAATTAATACTAATCCCGCTGTCAAAATAATTTCTATCCCCAAAGCTTGATATTCGGTATAGTGAACATTCGGTTGAGTGATGCATACTGCTGATACATTTGATGGTGACAACAGGACTAGCATACCGTAACCTATAATTGCACCAGAAACTTGAGCTATAATATATGAGATTCCAAGGACTATAGACAGTTTTCCCCATATCACCGCAGCGAAGGTAACCGCAGGATTCATGTGAGCACCAGATATGTGTCCAAAAGTTTTAATATTAAGAGCTACTACACAGCCAAATCCCATAGGTCCATACGTGGGTGGATTTATCGTAAGACCATCGATTGGCATACAGGCCAAACAGCCAAAGAATATCATGGTAGATGTGGAAACAAGTTCAGCCATAATTGCTCTCCAGTTACGTAACCACCAAGATAAAACGCCATTTTTTGGTTGATTGCTTATTTCTTTGACGACCAGATCTTCAGTTACCATCATCTCACGGTTATTCATAGTTTTATACACGCAGTTACACAATAACTAACTATATTGTCATTCATAACATTTGAATTAACTTTACTTTCTTTAATTAGACCAAAACACTGTTAAAATTTGTGAAAATTGAATATTTATGGCCGCAATAAAATCAAAGTATAAATGACATATTATCATTACACGCTATAATTATTAAATTATCAGTACGTCACTTATAAAATAATCTACTGAAAATATTATATCTTGTTATATTGGACATCGCCTAATCAGTACTTCATATATGAGTACATACATACATTGCTCCTCTACCTACACAACACAAGTTTATACACATTGCGCCGCGTTAAACTAAAAGTTAAAATTTTATGACTTATTTTTATATATTTCTAACTAAATGTAATTATTGTAGTATTAAATGATCTTGTGACAATTGTTATAACAAGACTAAAGAATATTTAGTAAACAATATAGTAAAATACGGTACGGTGATTGTTTTTTCAGTATTACTTGTTATGTTTTGTTTTTCAGGAGTACTTGTGCTTATTTTATGACTCTCCGTTCTTCACTTTCCGCATATATTCGAACTCTACGCCACACTTTGGTGAGAAATTTTCGAAAATATACAGAGTATTCTGTATACTATAAATGTAGTAATTAAATAGATGTTTAAACAAAAATCTACTAAGTATTACAATAGTTTAATAAATTATTCTTAAAATAAAATAAAATACTTAAAGTAATTCCCGCAAAAGATTACTGATTTTAATTAAAATGTGAAAGCTCTAGCGCAATCAATAACGGCGAGCTGATGACTGATACAAATTGATTAATGTGAAAGTTGTAGTATTTAAAATGCCTAGATAGAAATTAAAAGTATTTTTTACTCATTACACTTACTCCTACAGTGTTAAGACACTTCTTTCTCCACTTTCCGCCTAAACTAGTCACAGACGGAACTAAACGCCGCGCTTCTTATTACCAGAGAGGCGAAATATCCCTCCCTACTTCATCACTTCAAGTATTTTTTGAATAAAAAAAATAAACTTAATTTTAAGGAATCTATGATAATATAAAATAAGATTATATTAGATAAATTATCTTCATCACAAAGGCACCGTCACTTTCAAAATGGATGATTAATCATTCACAATAATTATACTGTAATAGCTTAAAAGCAAGTCAAAGTCAATTTATGATAATACGTTACGTTACGTTATGATACTGTGAGGCGATCTCGATCAAAAATGAAAATAATAATCACATATTTCTGATTATACATTGGATTTCTAATAATTATATTTATAAATAAATAAAAAAATAAATAAATAGCTCCACATTAATCCCATACAGCAGGGTAGGCAGAGGGAACCTAGTGTCAAGACACTCCATTCACCTCCCACTTGAGTGATGGAACTCAACGCCCCACTTGGTCTTGTTACCAGAGTGAGGTGATGAAAACTATTTATTAAATCGAGATGGAATTGAACCCACACCCGTCGCGTGATAGCCAGCCCCAGTCCCACGAGGCTGCCCCACGAGGGTATATTATTTATATAAATATATTGTTGATATCAGAATAAGTATCACACACTTAGGAAAGAAATACATCAAGCCTCCAACTGACAACGCCGCTGAATACCGCTCAAGAGGCGCAATTGCAAATTTTAATATAATTCGTTACTATATATCTTTTCATACATAGTACATTTTTATACATATATATATATATATATATATATATATATATATATATATATATATATATATATATATATATATATATATATATATATATATATATATATATATATATATATATATATATATATATATATATATATTATATATATATATTCTATTTAATTCCAAATTTCAATTTCAATGGTCCTAATAAAAGTCACTATCACTAAGCTTACCTCTTAACAAGTAAATAAATATCTCCAAACAGCTTCCACAGTATGGTCCAGACTAACAGCTTGGGTCACTTTTCACCAGAAACAGAATAGCAATATTAATGCTATTTATACAACACATCGCATTTGTAACGATATCTAAATAACTACAGCTTTATCGTCGTATGTAAATAAAATGCTAATTGCTTACCATTTAAGGTAAAGCTCTCACTTGACGTCGTTCTTTCATTATTTTTGTTGCTTCTCTAATAAATACAAAATAAACATTAATATCAAATTTAAGGAAAATAAAATAAATCAAATATTCGTATATTTTCAGTATTTTCAAAAATTTAACTTTAAACTTTTAGTATGTATATCGTTGACAAAGAGTATACATATATATTATACATATATATATATATATATATATATATATATATATATATATATATATATATATATATATATATATATATATATATATATATATATATATATATATATATATACATATATATTATACATATATATTTGAATTAGATTAAAGTAGTACGTTTAAAGAGTAAAGAAGATATAAAAAATCGAATATACACAACAAGCTATCTATTCTATATTTGAATCTGCTACTGATTTAGGCTAGTTTCGCATTTCATTACCCTGGTGGATATGGTAACATTTATTAAGATTTAAAATAAATAATTTATTAAGATTTAAAAGAAAATAAATAGTTTCATTTAAGCTACATTATTTATCTCTCATACAAAACAATTACAAAACAAATACAATGAGATTTGTTTGTTCTGGCTTCCGTCGTGAACAGTAATCAACAAAGCTCATTAACGAAATCGCTTAATCACTTTACATTTAATTATATAAGATTAATCATTTTTGATTTGAGTATAAAACACAGGGGTCGCTCGTGTCTTCTGGTATCTCATAGTTAATGCGACAGAAATATACACAAGTCTGGAAAGTTAACACTACTCAGTTCTTATTATTTACTAAGAAAAAGTTCAAAATAAAAAGATTTATTAATTATACTAGGTAAGTAACGATATTGTCAAAATGATTTAATAAATCGTCGATTGTACAAGTGTTTCATACACTTCGCGCAGCCATTCTGATACGGTCTGAAGCCTGCTTGTTCTCTCCTAAGCAGTGGTTCAACTGCTTTTGACAATATATCTAGTTATTCCTTTCATAGAACCTTCAATTAAAGATTTTACACCAGTTATTGTACTGGCTAAGGTCATCCCTCTTTACGTTATTAATAGGCCCTTGGTCCAGTCTCCTGGAAGCTTTTCAGTAATCCAGATTTTCTTTGGGAAACGTGTTAAAATCTCAACTGAGGTCGTTGTCGGCTTTTTACATTGCTGACATGATTATGTTGAAGCCTGGTGGCCTCTTTTTTGTAAGGGAAAGTATTACCTTCTCGACTTCTTCCCTGCCCGACGGGGACGTGTCAACATCTAAGTAGTAGTAGTAGTCAAGTAAATAGTAGCAGTGATATATTTTATAAAAATTATATTATATAAATTATATTGTATATATAAGGTTATATTTATTACCTTCTTTATACATATTTATCTACTTTCCTTATGGGCAAAAAAATTACTTAAATTTAAAAATGAAGTTTAAATAATAGCAGTAGCTTTTAGGTTTGATTCAAGATCTTTATTTAGATACAGAACAATAAACAATAAATAAATTATTTTTCTATATATTCAAATTGAAGCTTACGAAGACAATAACACTGATAATATTTAAAACTCTTCTGAAATCTACTTCAGCTGAACTAACACCATAAAATAGGTAACCACCGCGCCCAATACCTGAAATGTGAAAAGATAAGAACAAACGTAAGTTATGTAACGTAAGGTATTCCACATATATTTGTTGAGAAAATTAAATTTGTGCACGCAATTTTGATTATTATAGCATTAAGGAATTCATAAGCATTAAGGCATTTTTTGTGTCACCACAATATGATCGATTTTATTGTTTTTCTAGCAATAACAATGAAATTTCTTCTTTTTGAATTATATTTTCTGAGGCTATATTGGTGGAATGAAACAGTGTTCATAAACGTCGTAAATGTGATAGTTAGGGCTTATTTTTTCTTTTGAGTTTTTATTACTTTTCTTATTTTATTTGTTTTATCTTATCTTTTTCGATAAAAAATGAGTTTTGGTCGTCACAGTAATTTCTCATTTTCTAGTTTGTATCTCCACTACAAACCGCAGCGCTTTGTTCCGAAACTCAACACATAAGGTCTTGAGTCGGTGCAGAAAACGGAACGAAGTTTTATGACGTTATAATTTTGCTCTATTAAAATGGCAGGGGCATTTCATTCCATGCTTTTAAGTGTTTTTTTCATATACAGCGTAAAATTGATAATAATGTATTTTTTAATTAATTAAATATCCTGTACTAACATGTGGACAGTATATTTTATCCTAGTATTATAAGTCAAGATCAGACGCATAGATTACATTTTTGATTTTAAAAATATTTTTTCTTTTATTGCTTATCCTGCTATATGATAATCTTTTAATTAAACACGCCCCGAATAGCAGAAAATTCATTAAAATGTTCACGAAATAAATATGTACACTACAATGACGTTATTTGTTTTTTTTTCTCGTTGGCAGTTCAATGAGTGAAGAATGGGCACAGTTACTTTACCATATAGAATGTTACTTAAAAAGCATATGTAGCAACAGAATTGAATTGACTTTGAAAATTATTGACGGCCACAGTGCACGAATGCACTTGATTATCAGTAATTGTCGTGGATTTGTCGAACGGATTGGATTTATTTTCTCTATAACAATTTCCTAAGAAAAAATACAACTTAAATTTTGTTATTCACAGCCAAGCCGTCAAAAGTTGTTCTGTATTCACAAAATCTATTGACTGCGTAACTAATAAAGACGAAGCCACCAACTGCTCATAACAATTTTTAGCTCCTAGAATGTGCCTGGCTTTCCTCAGCACGGTTTATAGCTGAAAGTTTCGAAACCTAATCCAAACCAAAATGAATATACATATATAAAACATAAACAAACGGATCAATAAAATTATAATTAAGAAACATAATTTATAGATATTCTCTAAATTCTATTAAATACTTACAGATGCAAACAAATCTAGGGACACTGTGAAAAATTTCGCTCCAGAAATACTCATAGCCTTTTGACATTGTTGACAGACGATCTGCACGAAAGTTTTTGCTTCTTCAGACCCGTCATACCATTGACAAGAATAAGCTGCCTCCATTACTGATGAACTCTATGAACATGTTATTAAGAAAACTCGTATATACTTATTTTACTCTATTATTAGCTATATAGTTTAATAATGTATAAATAAAATGTAGAGACAATTAAGTAATTATAAAATTTGAAATGATTATACCTCTTCGATAAGCCTGTTTCCGAATATGCAGAAATGAAAGACTTGGGCAAGCGTATAGCTGAGGTAACCGATCGTGCTAAAGGCGTATACATTTAAGCCGTTGATCTACAAATACAAAAATATGTTTGTAATGGTGCCGTCATGGTACAGTGGCACAACGTTTGACTTTAAACGCGACAGTTGTTATTATGGATCCTAGAGAAAGGAAATTTATTATTTTCAGTCCCTCGCTCGACTATCAATTTATCTATTTTTTATGGCTTGACACTTATAATTGTATATTGAATGTAGGAATTCAATGCCGCGTTTGATCTTATTACCACAGCTAGGAAATTGAAAATACATGATTCTCCCCAAATGAGAATCGGACTCACAACCTTTGCGTTTATAGTGAGACACTGTGCCACTGCACAATGAGGCTGCGCTCAATATCTCAAAAACTGGAAAGCGGGGAGTAAGAGTCTTGACACCAGAGTCCTACTGTCTACCATGCTATATTATGCAGGATACAGCGTAAATCCAAATATACGTACATAAATTTATGGCTGTACATATTTAAGTAACAATACATAAAATTTTTTACTCAAGAAAACATTTGTATTTAAATTATTATCAATACTTAGTTTCCTTGTTTGTCCTTCTTCTAAGACAAAAACATTACCTTAGTCGCTTGATAAGCCAAAAGAGTTAGAGTAATAGTGGACACGAGCATATGAAACAACAAAGCTGTACCATACGTGTCCCCTATGGAGGTTACCAGCCTGCAAGTAATAATATTGTTCATATCACTATTATAGAATGATCTGTTTGATCTGCACAAGTTCAGGAGGTAGGTCATGTCTATATAAAAATTCAAAAAAAAAAAACTTTAAAATTAAATAAATTTTTGTTTTGTAATAGATTTTGCTACAAAAATTAATACAAGTGCTTAGACCAACAGTGCTGGTGAAAATTTTCAACTCTCTTTGCATAACATACTGTATACCATAAAATGTTTATCCTACTTAAAAGTTTATTTAGAACATATTAAAATAATATAAGTACGTTGTATTTACCACGAACGAGCTTCCAAGAAATTATGAATAAGAAACTTTGATAAATTACTTGAATAAACTTTCCTCGTACTTTTAAAGTTACAAAATTGTTAGGCGTCACAAAGTAGCATATACTCAATTAATATTTTATACATTTCATAATGCTTAGTTTTTATCATTATATATACATACACTAAATAAATTACTTCTAATATAAATAACTTTTCACCAACATAACCCTTAATCTTGTAAATTCAGAAGTGGATGTTAATAACTTACAGTTTTGACTACATAATGACTTAAAAGTATGGTTTATTTTTTAAAAGTAAAAGACGGCAAACGAGCAGAAGGGCCACCTGATGTTAAGTGGATACCCTCACTGATAGATATCTACAACCTGAGAGGAAGTAGATGCGTTGCCAACTTTAATGTTGGCAACGCATCCACATCATCTCAGGTTGATGAAGATGGCTGTACACACGACGCTAGAAAACCTCTAAATTATATTGCTCAGGGAAAACCTCAGGAGTTAGATCATTCCAAATCTTGCATTTACGCGGAAAAAAAATCTAGATGCACGCACGTTGGATGCAAAAAAGGCATTGGTGCTGATGGTGTCTGCTTCTTAGGCGATAAGTGCGATGATAAAATGGAGATGACGCGAAATGAAGTAATTCCTGTGAACATTCCCCATTGTACAGTCGGTAGAATACTGACAAAGAACCAACGTCTCTCCGTACACTTAATGATTCTAAGCCGTTTGTGAGTTTGGGATTATCAAAGATTCGAGCTGCCCTCCACTGAATGGAGTCAAGTGGTTGTAATTTATACTGAGTGGCGCCTGCCCAAAGGTGGGAGCAGTATATGCATGTAAATTGTTATTACATGCATATTAAATTAAGGCTGACAACTATATAATTAGACTATTTAATTCTTGTTCTGTATGGCAACCCCGCTAGGGATAAAGCGTTAAAATGAAAAAAAGAAGTTGGTGCTACTGTTTTAAAATTAAATAACTACCAACAGAGAAACAGAACATTAATAAATATTATTCATAAATTGTAATAATAAATCATAGATACGTTAATGGTAGATTTTTATATTTTTGTACTACAAAATTACTTTTCTCACCTAACAATGTGTTTATGTCGTTCAACCCAATATTTGATAGCCGAACGCGCCAGCATTTCTTGTTTTTGTGTTAAGCCATTCGGATTAACTTGCTGCCCAAAATTCTGTAATCTTCCACCAGCACCGCGTAAATTCATTCCAAAGTCTTGTTGTGTCGCGTAAATACCTCTTATGTCCAAATCAGTCGTATCTGGGATTTTCTCGGAATTTTCTGTTTAATATGATGTTTTTTTTAGCATCTTGCATAGCAGGGTAAGCAGACACACCTAGTGTCGAGGCAGAAGCTTCTAATTTATCTAAGTGGGAATCGAACCAACAAACATCGTATTGTAGTCTGGCGCTGTTCCACTCTACCAAAACAATTTCTGAATATTTTATTAGTATTATACAGACCTTACTATATTCAATTTTAATATTTAATTCAATTAAGTCTTTGTTAAGACTCTATTTAACAGCAATTTAATTAAATTAGCCTACTAACTCCAATCTAACCCCAATGAACGAGAAATTTAGTAACCCGATATTTTTATGTTCCATCACGATGTTTTCTTATTATAAAGTAAAAACGTATTTGTTTAATCAAGCCATGATTAAATTCAATTATATTTTAATTACTTAGTAAAATAAAACACATCATTTAGTTTCGCTACAATTAGTGGAACAAGTAATAGCTTGGACTTGGACAGAAAATGTCAGTGGGATCTGTCTGCTTACTGCTGATAAATAGATACATAATATAATAGTGTTGCGCCAAACTAGTAAGTAAGTTACCAGCTACCTATAATATAAGAAATAAGGAAATGGCTCGTTATTAAAAAAAAATCAGATTATCTTTGGCTTGTAAGAATTATTACTTTTGGTGTGCTTGATGAACACTTTGACTGTTTCCAAGAGGCGTAGGTTCAAATTTTTAAGCATTTTCTTAAAATATTTTTCTATCCTTAGTGTGGACTTATCACATTTGCATAATACTCTTCGCTTTTATTACCATGATAAAGTTAATTCAACTGACCTGAAGAAACTTTGAATAATTCAGCAGTGTTAGGCCGATAAGAATCTAATGATGCACTTAGCTCCATCAAGGGTTTCATAATAGCTTTCAAATGTTGCAGTTGCTCACAGGCGAAGATCAGCCACGAACAAAACATGACGTCCATGAGATTTGCCATTGCCATGGAGAAGAGTAACCAGTAAATCTGTTAAATACATATAAGCTCATAAATAATACATTTTCAATGTTCTATTTGGTTTAATTCGTTTAGTGTGATTCTCCATAATATGCTAATATACCTATGCTGATATATGTGTGTTTTATTAATAGATTTTATATGAAACTTTTTAACCGGATTAATCGCGTATATAAAAAATAACTATCAATACATATAAGAGACCCAACGTTTTGAAAAGATAAGCCTCTGATGATATAAGCTTCGCTATCGCTTTTAGTGAAGAGATCATTTTATTAAGATATGCTGATAACAGATGTCGTACGCATTTCACTAGCTGTCACATTTGAATATACTGTGTTGTGTGTATACAAAACAATATTAATAATATTAATAATAATCCTTATTGTACACCCGAGAAAAACAAAAGATATAAGAAACAGAAATTGTACAAGATAAATATTTCTGATTTCCACATATGTAAGAAACAAAATTATAGAACAGACAAATTTCGTAAAATGGAAGCATAAAAGGCGGCCTTACCGCTAATTAGTCATACCATCCAGACATCCTTAGGGTTAGGAGACGTAAATAAACAAATATACAGTATACATACATATACATATATAATACTACTAACACATGCAAACACATATACATACATAATACACATATATTGTAAAACATATAAATACTTGCCTGGAAAATAAATGCAACGACGTACATAGTGCCACTCATTGCGTCAAATGGATACCATGCTTTGAGAGGTAACCTCGGCACTGGCTCGGTGAGAGTTTCGTTGGTCTCTTTGTCAACTAAGAAACGAACTGATTCTCCAAAGAAAGTGATTGTCACCCAACCTTAATGTAAAATTGGTTATTTATATAATATTGTTTTGACATAAACAATATTCAAGTTATTCAATCTCAATTTTGTCAACAAATTGCAAGTCTTTACGTTAAGTACTGACATATATGTTTCAATAATTAATAACATGGATTCTACATTATTGATTTAAACGCCGCCATATACAAGATATAAATTGTTTATTATATGTGACTTTTTATTGATTAACATTGACTACATATTTTATATAAAAAATTAGAAATACCCACTAATAACAGAAAATACTGTCATTCCAGTGATAAAGTAAAGAAGTCTTCTCATCTTAGTAAGAGAGAGTTGGTGATATCTTGAATCAGACTCAGTGAATAAAGGATGACTATTCGATTGATTCCATACAGCCAAGGTCCTAAAAATACATATTATATATGTAAAGTAAGTACAGAAAAATATAAGAATAAAAGTACAGTAATATTTAAAACAACATAAACATTATATATTATATATGTTATGGAGTTTTGTCATTGGGAAGCGACGTAACAGTCTTGTTTTACATTTAAAAAATAAAGAACTGTAGGAAAATTACTATACTAAACACATCCATAAAAGTCTTCGTTCGACGTACATGAAACATAATTTTAGTTATTACACATTATAATATTACTGAAAATGATTTTTTGTTTTCTAACCCTTGTCTTGCTAATTATATTTACCACCTTATGTTTAAGCTTGCAGCGACCACTTTTCTACCTGTTGTCTTCTTAATAAAAGAGTATATATATATATATATATATATATATATATATATATATATATATATATATATATATATATATATATATATATATATATATATATATATATATATATATATATATATATATATATATATATATATATATATATATATATATATATATTTATAATATGCCCCTGAGTGGAGATCGAAATGACAACAAAACTACTGTTCCAATATACCACCCACCATACTCTAACTCCTTATTTCTTATTATCTAATTGTGCCTTTGGTTCTTCATCGATGCTCCAGATCTTTAATTTTATACTATGTCAATATTTAAAATACAATATAGAAAATGCCTATGACGCCGAACAATTTCTTGCTAAGATGACATATCATTATTTCATATAATTTGGCTGTATTATTGTAGCTATACATTAAATATGGCAGTCTTCATTATCAATTCTTGTCGGGATCTTGCCTAGGCTTAAAAGCTACGCAATAAAAAGAAATATGAATTGGAATCCGTCCAGCCGTTCGAAAGATGTTCGTAGACAAAAAAAATCCTTCATGGTGTAAAAAATCTGTATTTAAATTATAATTTATTTACAATATTACTTTTACTATTACTTTATTTACGATATTGTAAAGACTCAAATAAAATCCCGCTATGCGATTAGGCGAAAACAACTAACATACGAGTATTCTCCATATTAATAAAACTAAAAACAATATATTATGTTGAAAATTTTCTGCACAAAACATATTATACCAGTATATTCATGAAGCATCTATTTTAATATATGGATGTAAAAACTTAACGCCATTGTTAAAAAATTAATTACACGGCTTTCCTCACAGCGGAGCTTTATTTTCAAAAGCTCACTACATTACGTTGTACTTGAATATGATAATATACGAAGCCGTCATAGTGTAGCAGCACAGCATCAGACTTTAAGCGCGGCGATATATGAGTTCGATTCCCTCCTAAGGAAAGAATTGTTTTCATATCGTCCTCTGGTAATAAGAAAAAGTTAGTCTACTATATCTGTGATACAGCGTAAAGTTAAATCAAAATAAGACAAAATAATTTACGTTTAAAATTTAAACGTATCTGGTACCTATAAGAAGACAGCCAGCGTTTTACATTTTCTGTTCATTTTCTAGACATTCCATGGTAAGTGGTAAAACTCTACGCCACGGTATCTCTTACTAGATCAGAGAAATTTAAATAAATGACATATAAACATTGTCAATCCTAGCCTCAACCCAAACCACAAAGTTGCCAGTCAGATACTGCTCTGCTGTGCCACGGTGTTCACAATCTTCTTTTCAATTAACGCAAAATTATTATGATTAAGAAGAGTATAAGGAAACAAATGCATAAAACATAAAAATAGACACTCAGCCGCTGCCGTTCGAGCTTAAAGTTTTTAGTTATATAACGCATTTAATGGGTTCTCAAATGGAGACCACGCCTCGGCAAGCATAGCGTTGAACGTCCTCCGGCCAGATGGACAGATGACATAAAAAAGCGTCTGGGAAAAAAAACCCTGAGGGAGGCCTACGTCCAGCAGTGGACTAGGCTGATATCACATCAGCCTAGTCCACTGCTGATGTGATGAACGCATTTATTTTACCCAAATCGGAAGTCAAGTAGTATATAAGAAACTTGCACATGTACATTAAATTTAACATGAATTCACGGACGTAATGAAAAACGCTAATATATCAACTGCGTTGCTTCAAAAATTATGTAAACAAGTTCAAATTGCATCATGTTTTCTCTTTGTCTAGAAACTTTTTATGCTTATTTATTATTGGAACCTAAGTATGTGATGATGAGATCAAATAAATAACTTAACTTGTAGAGTAAATTAATATATATTATAAAATACTAACTGACTTTTTTACGTTAAATCGATAATAATAACCTTTAATATTTTATAGAAAAGTTTAACAGTATTATGTGACTTTTTATCGAAATCGAAATGCGATGTTAAAATTGAAATTTTACTAATGTACTCGTACTTAGAATGGATGATGTTGGCAAAAATTTAAAACACGGTTTTCAACAACTAATTAAAGTGTAAATACACTACTGAACAGAAGTAATCCCTCAATACATTTACCCTTTATTTAGGTTCTTTTTTTGTCTTACACATTTTATTTTATTTTTTTTATATATATAATTAGTTAAGATGTAAGAACTGTTTAGTTTACAATGCGATCAATAATTTTAAATTTACAGTTTCTCTTTTACATACATGGTGTTGTTAATATGTGACCTGTAATTAAGATTTACTTTGTATATTTATAAATATACTGGACACCAATTTAGTCCATCATCTATATATATCTTTAATTATTAAATAAAAAATATAACAGCTTGATCCCTGGTTTTCAGATAAAAGAAAATTAAAATTTTCCTCTGTGAAATAATTTTCCATGTAGAACGTTATATATTCACCACCGGGTTAAGGAAAATTGTGTAGTAAGGAATTTCCTTGTACAACTCGCTTACTTAGGTGCTATTATTCGTTCTTTGTTAAAAATTTGAAATGCTGCTCTCATTTTTTCCTTTTCGTACAAAAAAATTCAGAAAAAGTACGTGATAACACGAAGCATTTTTATATATATACATATATATATATATATATATATATATATATATATATATATATATATATATATATATATATATATATATATATATATATATATATATTATCCGACCGGTTCTTTTATACGGCAGCGAATGTTGGCCAACATTATCTCGACACACTCAGGAGCTTCATGTCACGGAGATGAAGATGCTGAGATGGATGTGTGGCGTTACGCGGTCCGACCGCATACGCAACACATTCATTCGGTAGTCTTGGGGTCCGTGACGTAGCGGATAAGCTCCAAGAGCGTCGCCTGAGATGGTATGGCCATGTTATGCGCCGATCTGAGAACTATGTCGGAAGGAAGTGCCTTGACATGTCTGTCCCTGGAGTTAGACCACCCGGACGCCCAAGGAAGCGATGGCTGGATGTCGTGACACTAGACATGAGAGCCAATTGATTGTCCACTGAGGATGTTAAAGATCGTGCAAAGTGGAGATGGCTTAGTCGGAAGGCAGACCCTGGCAAAAGCCGGGACTAATGCCAAGAAGAAGAAGAAGAAGATATATATATATATATATATATATATATATATATATATATATATATATATATATATATATATATATATATATATATATATATATATATATATATATATATATATATATATATATATATATATATATGCATATTTTTTATGACCCCATTTAACTCTTCATACTCTAAGCCTGATTCGAAATATTAAACATAAAATAAATAAGAAAAAACTAATAAATAAAATAATGCAAATTCCACAAAAGTACTTATAATCTGTTTTGGTCCAAATATATATCAGTTTCCATTAATTAAAACGTCATATGATCCAATTTCCTTAATTATAATTATGTGGTGTAAATCTCTCAAACGAAATACTCGACAATGACTTTAGTGCTGCCAAACTATACTTATTTTCTTCGTCTTCAATCGATCATTATTTTTTTAAATCTATGTTTAGTTTTTGAAAATCGATATTAGGTAGCGAATTGTTTAAAAAAGAAGAGATAAAACTATGTCAGTGAATTTTGAAAATTTTAGTTTCTACATCTAGGAGCATATTTTGTATTTAAGTTTAGGGATCATATTTCAGATTTTCTATTCTGATATGTGTATTATAACACTACTGTGCATCACTACCACACGGTATCCCTGTGTCGTGCTCCAGCATCAGTTGGTGATAAGTGATCTTAGTAACTATCTTCCATTACTTGTTCTTGTTAAAAATTACTTCTTTGAACCAAAATTTTCATTGAGCTTGCCCAAATAGTATTTAGATAGATGCAAGAATCCAAGAGTATACACGTCATTCTTCGTTATGATCATGTTACAGCCAATATTTTTAAAGTTAAAAAAAAAGTATTTAACGAGATCTTCTTATTTTTTTGTCTTTTCATTGCCACAATATTTCTGGAACAATTTCACGAACGATTTGTGTTCAGCCTATTTCAAATCATTGGTTGCATTTATGAGACGAATGATTTTGAATGATTGGATTTCCTTCTATTTCGAACTTCTAGCAAACGGTTTTTTTTTCGGTTTTGTGGTTAATGCTGTTAACCTGGACACCCTATTGGCCTTTACAGCGACACCGGGTGATCAATAATGATGAATATATTGACTTATATTCATCAAAATTATATTTTTGGTTTATCAATTCATACAAACTATATACAAAACTTCAAATGTGCTCATTTTCACTCACTCACTATTACCAATAGTGTAATTAGCAAACGATTTTTTTTGAACACAGTAAATAATTAAACTTTTTTTCACTTGATATTAACTTTTCTTTTTAATCACACTTAAGAGTCAGTTTCACGCAATCAAAAGATAAGTGCGTTTATACCTCGTTTGTGCCGCATTTTGCATAGAACTCACCGCAAGAAAAGAATTTGTATGACACTCATTCGCGTGAACAAGGTGTCAAGTTTACATTTCTAACAAACATTGAATAATGAATCTCATAATATATATTTTTTGAATGATAATTTTATCCTGAGCTTCCTTTTAAATTAACTGATAATATATACCTATTTGTTATCTTCTATGATATGCTCGTATTTGCTTCTAATATAGTTGACATATTCCAATTATACTATAGTGACTATTTTTTTTTTAAATTCATAAATGTTTATTTTTGAGCAAGTTCTACATATTTTTTTACTACGTACGTAGTAAGTGATAATTTACTTTATCAAAATAAATGAATAAAAAATATATATTTGCTATATAGGTTTTTACCTGTAAAAACTTTTTGAAGTTATAGCGAAAAATGCCAACTTAATGATAGAGTGGGCGAAGAAGAGCACAGTTATCGTATTTGCGGTCAACTCGTTGACTTCATCAGAATATTTCGCCATATTAACTGCCATACACAAGAAGTGGACGACGATCAACACTGCATGGACACTGGAATACACTTTGCGAAGAAGAATAGACATCCCAGAATTATCTAAAAGATTATAGAAATTTAAGTTTAATTATCAACTTAAGCAACTTGTATATATATACGATATTTGAAAGTACATACAATAATAACTTATCAAATATTTTACCTGAATGATAATTAAACAAAAAGTGTCCCGCCACCTGCATCAACTTAATGTTGGGCATTAAGTCGGACACGAGGCCCTGTGTTTTTATTTTGGTCATCATCTAAAAAATTGAGGTGTTTTATATATTTTTTTTTAATTTCCATTTTTATTAGCATTTTTTACCTTAAATATTTAGATTATTTTACCTTGATAACGTTTATGTATTAATTATTTTTAAAGAAATTACTGAAATGATTTCATTTACTTAGACTTCGTTACATTTATATTTAAGGAACATATTTATGTAAAGACGTCTTGCCGAAGAAATATGATTAGGTGAAATGATCGATTTTTATTATAATATCGCACTTCAAGTTTTGCAATGACGTGTTTCAACTTCGAAGTCATATAGGCCAATGGCGGTAAGTTTTCCATGGGAGCCACCACATGGTGTCCTTGTGGACAGCCGGTTGTATCCTCTCCTTAATTATGAATGATGCCTCACCCTGTATTTATTTATAATTAGAGTCTCCCATATAAATTCATTACTGGATCGATGATTGTGTTTGCATCAGTTCAATGTTAGTTTTTCATGTTTGATGTATGTTTTGTTTTGTTTCCATTGAAACATTTACAATTCGATGTTGTCTTATTTATTTTTGCGAGTCATTTTAAAAGTGAACATTCATTTTCAGGATTCCGTACCTCAAAAAGAAAAATATATAGGATCACTTTGTTCTCGGTCTGTCTGTCAGAGCCATTATCTCAAAATCACGTGGAGGAATCAAGCTTAAATTAATATCAAGTGGATACTTAGTTGATAACCTCTTAGAGCACAGAAATATCAAACTTCGAAATCAACGTAAATAAAAGATATAAGAGTTTGTACTTAAGCGTCATTGCATTTTGTATAAAATCAAACTAATCGTAACGTAATCACACGCTAGCAAGTACTTCCTGTTGACTTAGAGCTATGAAATTTGGCAATAAGTTGGACTAACTTATAATACAAATTAACCAAAACTAACTTATAGTCAAAAAAGCAAACAAAAGAAAAAATCAAAACAAGAAAAAACCAGAAGAAAAATGTTACAAACTTATTGTTGTTCATTTCATACCAAATGACATTCCACTCTTATTTGTTGTACTTCATTGACCTAGGCTTATGAAATTAGATGAGAAAAAAAATCTTACAATATATATAAAGGGGAATATCTCAAAATTGGTAATTTATAAGTTTAGCACAGAAAAAAACTATTTCAAGCATATAGTTAATTATCGTACATATCTTATATTTGTAGTTAATTTCATACAAAATTAGTGGATACACCTGTAAATTTAAGTATTTAATATTTTCTTCAGCGGATTAACTACCATCATTAAATTGGCACGGAACCCTCGGTGCGGGAGTAGTACTCGCGCTTGACCGATATTTTTGTATTTCCATATTTGTCACTTTTCTTTATTATAGATATCTATATATAATGATAATGCTGGTTATGAAAAACTAAGCATCCACACTAGGCATTCTGTCTACTCTACTGTGTATTACTTTTAAAATAACAACATATTGTATTAAAAGTAATAGACAGCTTATTAGTGTTTGTATAAGTGAGAGGGAAATACAAGAGAAATTAAGTTATTTTGAAGAGCATTTTGATTTCACAATTGTACTGTAGTGTAATTACTTTACTTTGTACAAAATATGTGAACGAAACGTCAATTTCAATATAACACACTTATAAAAATGAAAAGTGCGGAAATTCTTTGTCTTTTTAAAGTAATAAAAGATATTATTTTTTTTACTCGTAGAACCTCCGTAGAGCTATGAAAGAATATTTTCTGTTTCAGTTAACACATGTTATTAGATAATTTATAATATTATACTCTATATCTTAATACCTTAAATATTTCTTGCCTAATATATATCATAATGAAGTTACCCAGGGCAATATTTAAAGATTATTAACATTTATGACGAATTTTCATCCGTCGATGAATTTTAATTCAAGATTACCAAATAAGTGACTTGAATATAAACGTTTGTTTGATGCAAGCAACGCTGAACAGTGAAAGTGCTAAACTTTTATTAGTTCCATCGATTTCAAAACTTCAAAGTTGGTTGGGAAGTTAATAAAACTTCCCTAAGTGCTCCACATTTGGTACGCGAATAGCTTTCGCGTTTGATAACTTGTAACAGGATTTCTGTCTTGCATTAAGCTTATTATAGAGAATGCTTATCAATGATACACTTGAAACAACCAGTATCAAGTTATTAAATGTTGTATAGAACAAAACTAAAATAAGTATGAAATATATTACTACTACTATTGCCATTCAAAACACCTGCTGCTCCAGATTTATAATTATTACTGTGACTATATCCTACTATACACACTCTTGACTAGTATAATCGGTAGGCCTCTTGACCTCTTTTTTAATATATCACAATAAAAAGGATGCCTTTACTCGGATTGAATTCAATAAATTACTCGTATAGAGCTCCTCTCATATCCCCACTTTAACGTCTCTGGAATTTAATTCCTGCCTTTTGTAAAGCGACCAAGCGTATTTTCCACAATCGTCAATTCTAAGCACAAGTTATTTGATATACGTGTGTAATATTGAAATATTTGAGGCTATGGTGGCGCAGCGTGTGATTGTAAATTATACGGTCGGGGGTTCGATTCCTTCTCAGAGACTTGAATTATTTCTAGTAATTTCCTCGCTGTGACAGAGTTCCGCCACTCAACATGCACGAGTCTATTCTGCTATATGGTCTATATATGCCGGAAAAAGTGATTGTTCTGTAAGACACTGAAAGTTACAAAGCTCTCATTCATTGCATTACTTTTTTTTTACGAAGCATGCGTACATTTTATTCTAGTTACCTTTTAAAGTAAAAAACTTTAGTTACTTAAAGTTACTTTCTAGTTACCTGGTGGTAATGTTCAAGCAATAGTTATAATACTTTTATAGTTTCAACATTGGTTTAATTTTACTTAACATAAATAACAATAACCATCGAGCAACGGGCTAGCAAAAACCGCCTGAATAAATGCTTATTCATAAATATACTCGTATACTCACTGTAGTTAATACTCAAAATAGATCATATGCATGTTAATGCAAGTAATGGAAAATACAACAAATATAAAAGAATTTACTATACAGCTTTGTAGACGTTTTTATAACAAGGCGTTTTTATAATTTCGGATGGAATAAGGATGCAAAAACTCAAATCCGCAAGAGATGATTAAATAGCTTGCACAAAAGCACCGTACCACCTAAAGTAAAAAAAAATTGGTGATAAAATGAAGAAAGCTAACTTTATATGATTTTTGAAGGCTTTATATGTGGTAGTGGTTAAACTTAACTGAAAAAAAGTTATAACCTCGAAAAGGAAATTTGTTACAAAAGGTTCACTTATTTTTGTTTAAAACTTTTATTTTGGTCACTTCATGATAAAAAGTAATAGAAATAAAGATGTAGAACATTTAATTAGCTATATTTCATGTTTAATAAAATTGTCTGTTGGGTTACTAGTTTACGAGATACAGCGCGAACAATCTTCTCAAATCTTCTCAATCCCCACAAACTTTAACTTAAGCTTCTACTTGCCCAACACATTAAAAATATAAAATTGCATCCTCTGAAAAACCCAACCTTAAAAGTAACTATTCAATGGACTAACTATGATCGCACCATCTTAACGCATCATACTGTATATAATAACAGACCAGACATAACATTTGTGGATAAGAAAGATAAACATACATACATAATAGATATAGCAGTACTTAACACCAACGAAAATTCGTTAATACACAGAGTTTCAGTAGTAAATTAAAAAAATATGGAAAATGGACAGTTTTATAATACTTCCTATAGTAACGTAGGGTGTTTCGTACGTTTTGTTAAATTCTTTAAATATTCTTAAGTTACCTAAATTTACTTACTTGACTCTTCAAAAAGCAGCAATTTTAAATACATGTAGGACAGTGTAAAAGTTGACTTTTAAAATACACCTAAGTTCAGACTGATGCAGCTATAAACTAAATCAACCAGACCTGTTCCAGCACTTGGTGCATGCCCGTGTTGGTGCAAACCACCAGGTGTAAACAGGAGATATGTAACCGATTAAAACATAATAATAATAATAAGCCTTTTATTTCTTGCACATTAAAAAAATAATAATACATTAATTAAATTCTTATATCTAAATAAAAAATAACAAAAACATTATAGTATATTTCAATTTGTTCACAAATTATATATAAAGGAGAATTAAATTATACATATCATATTAAAGTTCATAAATTAAATTCAGAAGACAATATAAAACATATACAAATAATAAATTCAACAATTATTTATATCTTTATAGGTAGTACAGTAATACAAATATCTTTATATAATTAATACTAAATTCAAAATATTTTTATAATCTTGGCACGCTCAGAAATTATAGAATAAGCCTTCACGTCGATCGATCTTGGACGTAAAGAGGCCACGTTTAATGAAACATACAGACAAAATCTATATGAAAATATGATGAGTTCGATAAATAGCTTTATTTTAGAGTACACAATATAACACTTATAAGAAATATTTATTCACAGCCAGGTCCTAGTAGCATTGCTAATATAAGTTAAGTATTTTTCTATATCTACTTATCCATTTAATTTTACTTATTTTAATCTTCCTTTTGTAACAAGTATAGAGTAACTGACTGCTCGACATCGTTGACGACTTTGTTCCAAAGTTTTTGAAGCTGGAATAATGAAATATAGCATATAACAAAGTAGACAGACAGTAGCAAGTATTAACTGTTAAGACACTTTAAGACACAGATTCATCAAAAACTGTGTTTTCAAATGATTACTATTAGATGTAAGTGATTGATATCAATTCATAGAAAATAACTTTTTACTACTTACGAAGAGATCAGAAATTTTGTCCAACTCATTTGTTTCGACGCGACTTCTCCTTTGCAGCAAGATACAATTACAGTGGGCGTCGTCTATTTCGCAGGAACAGCTCTCTGCTCTGTTATCCCTGTTACTTTCGATCCCTGTGATACAGGGGCAGGATGACAAAGGATTATCCGGGCAGGGACAACTGTTTCTAGGGTCATTGTCGTATTCACTTCGTTTATTCACATTGGTGTAATAATTGCCGTCCGACTTTCCTCGTATATGCATAGCGTTTTTAAAAGATCTGTAACAAGATGTTTAATTATTATTGGGGCGTCATAAAGTAATTTAGTCATATCATCATTGTATGCAAGGTTATTAACTACTGGATTTTGTATACTAACATTTCAAGGCTTGTGAAATTATAAAATGATAGAAAGAAATTACAGTTTATAAGAGCACTAAATTTTTAAAATGTTGATATATGCTATTTTTCTAATATATTTCAATATGTTTTAAATTACTGATGAAATAAAAATAAAAAAATAACAGTTTTATTTCTCACTCATTTGAAACTTTAGCGCGCTTTAGCTTTTATTGTGCACGTTTGAGTAGACTTAAAAGTTTTATTGTGTTTTATTCAGATTTTTGAGAAATTATCTATAAATGTAATTATCTCCCCTATAATACTAAAGGGTATAAATAATTTTCGCATTCTACATTTAAGGGTTTCGGCTGTGTTGCCAGTGACTCAGTCACTGAATAGTGGAAGAGTTTTATATATATTGATAACAGTTAAGTATGAATATTGGATACACTTACAAAAACGAAGCAATAATAATTGTGATAATAAAAAAAATCTTCATTTTTATTATTATTTTCTACTAATATGACTGTTCGCTCAGAAGCTGGAGCGCTAACTTAAGAATTCCAAAAGTGACTCCCGTTTTATACCGGGCGTTACCATATATATGCAAATAGCGTGATTATTATTATAATTGACTATTTAAAAACATTTTTCTTCTTATAAATAAATCTAAATAAATAGTAGCTAAGTATATTTTGTATAAGTGTATGTATATTTTGTATAAAAATATATATAAATTTTTCATTTGGCTTCTTTCACATTTTTTATTAATACTTTTTTTTTAAATAAATATGGAAGTAAAGCGTAAAGGATATCAATATCATACGCTTGCAGTCTTATCAGGTTGGTACAAGTCAATTAAGTATTTTTTATCACTTAACTGGATTTTCCATCGCTTTAACACGTGAATAATAAAGCTACTACTATATTTGACAGAGGTAAACTAGAAACATCCATGTGAAAAGCCATCTTGCCTTGAATTTATGTCTGCCCTACATTGTCGGGAGCTATTGGTGATAATCAAGATAAAATAATATCGGTCAAGGGTCAGCCAGCGCACACCGATACTTCTTTACTTATATGATTTTAGTTTAGGGAAATGTAACTTATAAAAGTTGCCAAACTTAAACTTGCGGGCGTATGCAGTAATTTTGTATGAAATGAACTATAAATATAAGTTTGTGATGGTTCCTTCCTGTAAACGGCCCCCTACAGGTTTTGTTTACGCGGTGAATTTCATTCAATATGGGTCAAAAACAAAGCATAAAATATCGAGTCTTTTGATTGTATTAAACTATTAATTAATTAATTTAACAATTTACTTCTTATTTTCAATGCCCCAAGGGACTATAGACCCAAATACACATATATAAGAGTTTCTTCTTTTAGGTACGGAACCCTGCTATCACTGCCTGCTGTTACTTCTGCCTAAAATGAGAAAGTACTCATAGGTTTACTTTACACAAAAATATATAGATATTGTCCCATCGTACTAGTGATCCATATTAAAATAAACGTGTACAATTATTTAAATTAAATTATATAGGTTCTTACTGTTGTCTAATTGTTAACTAAATACAACAATATAAAATGTTTTTGTAATTATTTATCACATAATATAACAATTGTAACATAACAATTGTAAAAACTATATTAAATAGTATATTTATAGCTTAAAACTTATGCTTTAATGCTTTTCCTGTAGATAAACATAGTATTATAGGCTCCGCCCAATAGCTCAATTTTTCATACATTGCGTGTTGGGTGGTGGAACTAAACGCAGCGCTCTGTCTTAGTACCAGAGTGAATAAATCAAAAAATTCATATCATTCATACACCTGAGTATCACATTTACACTCAGATGCTTTGCCACTACGGCCTCATATAAATTGTATACGAAATAAATAGATTTTAATAAAATTGAAAAATATAAAACGCTACAATGTGACACACCATTCAATATCTACATGAATAATAATAAAAACCACACACAAAATGGATTACAGTATACACGAGTACTAAATTAAACCCAAATATGACACATATTAATTAATCAATCAATTATTAAGAAATAGTAAGCTCAAATTTGACTTATTTATACTTTGATAATTTATTCACTATTAGCAATTAATTACATCTATATTAAATTGATATATAAATTATGAATTTTAAATATAATTAGTCAGTAATTTTCACGTTTCGCATTTCAATTAATAAGCAAATAAATAACACATAAAAGGTAATAGACAATTGCTGTGTATAAATTATTTAATAATTATATTTATATCATTCGAAAGCAGAGCGAATTTTTTCGAAAAGGGATGTGCCCCACAGAGATTGCCCACCATCTATTACAATACTAGTTCCAGTAATGTTTTTTGCCTGTCCACTTGCGAGAAAAGCTATGGCATGTGCAATTTCTTCAGGTGTTATGATCTTGCCCATGGGAATAAGTTTTGTAAAGTACTCAAAATTCTCATAATTTTTTTCACTGCCCTTCATTTTTAGGGTAACATCCGTCCTAGTATATCCTGGCTTGACACAATTGACCCTGACTCCTTTTGCAGCCAGTTCCAAAGCAGCCACTTTAGTTAAATATTCCAAGCCTACCTTGGAAATGTTGTAAGAGGTTTGGCCAGGAAAAATAATATCACCAAAAACGCTTCCAACATTAACAATATTACCCTTGGACCTTATTAAGTGAGGTGCAAAAGTTGTGATCATCATGTATACTGATCGTAGATTGACATTCAAATTGTAATCAAAAGCATCTAAATTCGGTGCAAGGATACTCTCGGTTTGTATACCACCAGCGATATTTAAAAGGACGTCCACTCTTCCATAGCGTTCGATAACTTCTTTTTCAACGAACTTTATATCTTTTTCCTTCGTTACATCAGCTGTTAATATCAGAGGCGCCTTAGCTTTTATTTTCTGACATTCCTCAGCAAATCTATGCATGGTGTCAGGATTTCTACCAACGAGTACAAATTGTGCATGATGTTTAGCTAGAAGAAGTACAGTGGCTTCTCCTATACCTGCTGTTGCACCTGTCAGTAGAACAACTTTGTTAGTAAAATTCATGGTCGTATTATTCACGTGAGTATTAACAAACTATTGAGCCCTAATGCAAAACTTCTCTTATATGTTATCGAATCGAATAGATTACATTGTTTAGTAATCGCAAGAGTTAAAATTGGTTTTTTTATGATCTTATTTAATACTACTCTGATAACATAACAAAACATTGTGAAGTATGAATTAATGCTAAATATATGAAATTTCTATCATAAAATGCAGATAAACTTTTGCTATTGTTACCATTATAAATATAGTATAGTACATAATAATAACATATATAGTGTAGTACATAATAATAACATATAGTACAGTATAGTATAGTACATAATAATAACATATAGTTTATTTTTATTTATTTTTTGCCGTTTGCCGCTTAATCAATGTTCCCGGATTTACTCTTATGTAATTATACATATATTGTACATTTGACATAACTTCATTTTTTAGTAACTGATTGAAATAAAACAAGCACTAAATATATAGGGAAGCTTACTAAAATACAATAGCGAAAACTGCATTTAAATCGGTTGAGCCGTTTCCGAAATTAGTATGCACAAACGCACAGTCAAGCAGACAAAAACTTTGATTTGAAAAGTTTTGGCGTAGCGTAGCCAATAATAGCGTTTGTCATGTGTGTTTCATTTACAGATAGCGATTTATTACAATTGTATTATATGTATAGAATACATGTATGTATAGATTGTGGGTTTTATTTTAGATCGGGAAAATTATTATACATATACTTAAATATTAGATATAGCGCTACGTTGGTCTTCTTCACTGCATACGGAATTTATCGTAATTGGGCGATACGAGGAAATCGAAGTGTTTTAAAATGAAAATATCTCCCATTACCCTGATATAAGAGAAACGTGAAACTAAACAAAAATAAAACTATTTCAAAGTCATCAGAATAAGACATTTCGCAAAACAATAGAGTTTTAATTAAGAAGCCTTATTAAGACTTCAAAGACCGTTATTATATTGAAAATAACCCATAAACGTGAGCATATGTTAAGTACTTCGTGGCTAATACAAAGACTTATTTCTTTTAATATGTAAATTAATTATGTATAGGTTTTATGGTATTTTACAAAAGTTAAAAATACCCTACGTTTACTGGGGCCATGTATGATCAACCTCGTCTGTCTCGATCATGCTATTAATGAGAAATGTTATAATTAAACATAATAATTTTCAATTATTATTTATCACTTCTTTATCATTTTTAAGAAGTACGAAAATTAACGGAAACCCAAACTATATTCAAATGTAGAGTACTTGTTATTGAGTTACTGTATAGTATAGTTTAAATAACATAACAAACAAGTAAATAGTAGTCTTTAATTTGTACAAATAAAAATGAGAGAAAATTACAATGATATTGAACTTTATTTCAATGAGTTAAAGCTGAAAATTGGGAAAAGCTGACAGCTGGCAATTTAGTTTATCACTGTGTAAAGAAGTCCCAACTCATATTCGAAAATTGTTTGCTCATTAACTTAACTTGGTGGGGAGTTTCCTAAGAATTTGTATAAATGTGTGTGTATATGTGTTTGTCTGTGTGAACACTGAGTACCGTGTATTGTTCTTGTTTCTCTTAGAAGTTTTATTAAATGTGACTCTACATAAACTTTCATTAATAATCGTCACATCCTTATTGTTTCATACATCTTTATCGCAGCTTACAAGAATACTTGTCACACTTATGTAAATGCACACTTTTTATCATCAACTACTGTTTACAGATTGGTCGACAGTTGACGGATCACGGATGACGGATAATTGGAAATTATACTTAAAGAAAATATAAAAAAATTTGAACGCAGCGAGAATTGAACCCGCGCCTCACGGGAACCGTCCAAGCGCTCTTACTAGTAAGCCATGCGTTTTTCATCACGCTGCGTAAAAATGTGTATATGCTTTGTACAACTTATTACGTTGTTAGCATCTCTGTAGAATGTGGAACAATCATTTGGCAAGAGATAATGCTATTTTATAAAACTTTTTATTGATTTTTAAAGTATTAAACCACACTAAGGATTTTCTCTAAAATACGTAAAGAAAACATTTCAAAAAGCCCTTGGACGGGTTCCATGAGGCGCGGGTTCAAATCCGAATACTTTAAAAATGTATACCTATGTCTTCTTTAAATATTGTTTCTATCCTTAGTGTGGATTAACACTTTAAAAATGAATAAAATATATAATTGGAAATTTTCATTCAGGTTCCGGGGCTATCCTTCTCCATACATAATTTCCGATATTATAACGATATGATATTGTGATTTCCCACAATTACTAAGTAGTCGCCATTTGGTGACTACTTAGTCTTATTATATTATATACTACTTATATATTATATACTACTTAGTCTCTATAATGGATTTTTTCATTCTTTAGTGGTTTAAAACAAAAAACTATTTTTACCCTTGAATAGGGTTGAGGATGATCTTCCTCTAACACAAGCTTCAATGTTTTATAAAGATTATATCTAACTTCGCCGAGGAGATTTTATTAGTATTATATACGTGGAAATTTAATCGTGATGTTAGTCGTAAAATAAAGCATTTTCGACTGTATTTAGACTAGACTTTAGACTAGATTTAGACTAGATTTAGATAGACTGATAGTATATTTTTACCATTTTTTAGGTTCCATATCTCAAGCAAAAAAGGAAGAAAAACTTATAGGATGACTTAAATGTCCACCTGTTTGTCTGTCAAGACCATTTTTCTCTGGAACGCGTAGAGATAACAATGTGAAGTTAGCTTCATATATCCAGTCCCATAGAGTATAGATAAAAATAATTTTCTAAGTCAACGCAATCAACGGATAAGAACGTTTATGCTTCGTTTTTGCTCATATTGTATGGAATTCGCGGTGTAATCTCAACCTACAGGATATTTCTTGTTGACCTTGAAATATAAAATTTGACAAGCATTGAGAGATTACACAAACAAAACAATCCGAACATTGTCCATACACATGTAATGTATCACAAAAAAAATATTTAAAACTTATATTTGCAATTTATCCGGAACTCTCATCTCTCGGGATCAACATTCCTTTTAAATCATAATTCCTTTTAAAAACAAGTCCTCCACGATGACCTCAAAAATAACACACCTAAATGAGTACCAGAGTGATTTGAGTGAGAGCAAACGTGTGACACGTTTCTCGAGTGTCAAATTATTTTCCTCATTTTCTGTTATAACCAAGATACGAAACTCAGTCACGTCTGTCTAAAACTCGTGTGAAAGCGCGTGCCTCGATTTCTTAAGACTACGTATGGGTACATACATACATACATACTATATTGTGTGTTTCAAAGTAAAGGGAATCAATGAAGTATGTAAATAAACATTGAGTAAGAATATTTTAATATGCTTTTATTGCTTCACACGTATTTATTAATCAATATAAAAAAAATTGTAACAATACTTTCTGCCGTTTGGTTTGCTTGAAAAACTGCAGGGCCACTGTTGTTTTGAAATTTTAAAAATGTAACTTATTTAACTCTAACAATATATAAACTAACTGACATAATAATAAAACTTTACTTTTAAATAACTTATTGCTAGCTTATAAATAATTCTATAGATCCATAACAATTTTAGAAAAAATACATAAAGAAAATTTAGTACTAGTACTAAGACGGAATAGAGTAGTATTAACATACATAAACTTTAGTTTTAAATACTTCAATAGTATTTGAGAGGATGTCCACCATATTCTCTGAATTATGTGTCATCTTGTTATACTGAAGTTCACTTATAATGCACTATAGATGTAATAAATTTATCAATGGAAGAGATGCGGTATTACCAAAGCTGAAACAGACGCGTACTTTCCAAGAGCTAGGTCGAAGTGTTCCCAAATGATAAGCTCGATAAAGAAACGTAAATAACATTTGTACGGTGAATAATCTTATACACAGTTTAATGAATGAAATATGGTAGCTAAGTAGTACTAGTTATCTCTTTTCTTTAATAACGTACAAAATTATTGTAGAGGACCGTCGTGGCGCAGAAGCGTCTGCCTGAAAACGCGACGGCTTGTGGGTTCGATTCCCACTCGGAAAAATGAATGATTTTGATTTTCTTCGCTCTGATAACAAGACACAGTGCGGCGTTTGAGTTCCGCCACTCAATACGTAATGCCTCAAAAGGCGGAAAGGCGGAGAACGGAGTGTCTTAACACTAGGTCCCTACGGTTCCCTCTGCCTACCCTGCCATGTGCGGGATACAGCGTGATTATCATTATTATTATAAAGTTATAGTAATAGTGGGACCTATAATAAATAATAAATATGAATGCAAGTAATTGCATTAGTAAATAATAAAATGCAAATTAGATCAATTTGTTTAAAGTACATTTTATAGCGAAAGTATGGGAAATAATGTTATTATTTTAACTCTCTCTGCTCATTTTGTGGGAAACAAAAAGAACTACACAAGAAAAAGTCTAGACCAGTTTTGAGACATTACATGTGGAGTCATGGAACAAATCATCGCGGTTTGTCTTGTTACGTGAATGATAAATATAAATAGATTACAAATTCTCCCCGAATGGGAATGGTCACAGTAAACCCACCGCGACGGACCGTCGCGACGTCGCCACGATAGTATAAATAATGTTTAAATAAGTGCTGTGACTATATTTTACAGCGATTGATTATTAATTATTTGTTATTTACATAAAGTGTTCGCTGAGCATGGAACTAAGTTGTTTTATTCATTGTTACTTTTTATTTGTTTGTTAAATAAATGCTATCGATTATTTTTAAATTATTATGTTGTTATAATTAATTATATATTATATAGTTTGCTATTTATTTTAAAAGTTCAAGTGTTAAAAGTATACATTCTTGGTCGGCCATTAAGTAGTCGTGTTGTAGCTATATCGATATTTGAAAGTCAGTGTAAAGTAAATGTATTTGAAATGAAACGTAAAGTGTTTTATAACATTAGGTAAGAATAAACTAAGCAATATATTAAATTTCCGCTTAGGCGTGGCGTGGCTTAGGCTTTCGGCGTGGAGCTTTTCTTAAAGGCATTTTTGATGCCCTCCGAGACAGCCTCGACTGTTAAGGTTCTCTACTTTTTTTATGCATTTCAGTGTGATGTTGGGTTCGCTTTTCTTGACGTGGAGGTAGACAACACGCCTACTCAAACATTAATTCGCAAAAGAGTCTCACTACTGTCAAATGGATAAAATCCATGCTAGCGAGCTAGCCATGACAATTGGATGCCCGCAATGTGGAGTGTTTTCTCTACTATTCAGGACTCTTGCAGTAGACGAGCTACTCCATAAGATGGCTGAGCTTCGCTTTCACACCCAGGCGTAAGCAAACGACCTGGTAGTCATAGTGACTGACAACTGCCAAAGTACTCTAACGTACCTTACACAATAAGCTCATCGTTTAAAGAAAACGATCTGTCTGTAAATGCAGACAAGACAGTGATAATACCCTTCATGAGGAAGTGGAAGCTTGATAAGCTCATAACATAAGATAAATGGGAAAATCATGCCGATCTTCACAGAAACCAAGTATCTGGGTATAACGCTGGGCCAGAAACTTACTTGGAACTCTCATTATTGAGACAGAATTGCGCAGAAAGCTAAAAGAGTCCTAGCAATATGTTACCAGCTTGTGTAGTGTAGTAGATGGAGACTAAAACCCAAAATTTCCCTCTGGCTCTACACGTCCAACCTAAAACCGATGTTGTCTTTCGCCGCGGTGGTCAAACGACGCAGAAAACTACAATTGCAAACTTCAAAGGATTGCGTGTACTAGTATATTATAGAATTATGGTTATATTAAATGGATATTATACGAGTATATTAAATATTACTATAGACAAATATTTATACATATAAAATATTCAAATATTCAATATGTTGGAAATATGTAATTTGGCAGTTGACATTGTGTATGATCTCTTATGTATAAATAATTATAGATTACAAAGAATTATGATAATTTTAAATGGTTATTAAATAATAACAAATATATTTAAAAATATATTATTTACTATAATAATAATTGTAGATATAAAACATACAGATAATCAATTATATTATTATGTTGAGGGTACTTGATATGACTAATATTGGCATTCCTGGTAGGTTGACGTTTGTTTATGATTTATCCTGTATAAATAGTGGTGTTTAAGTTCATTTGGCTCACTTAAATTCTATAGTTCACTGCGCTGAGCTAATGATCTTTCATCCCTGATAATCTTGTCCCCTTAAAGGACACTGCCTCGAGCTAAAACCTGAGGACCCGTTCATACTCATGGGCGGAGGAAGAACCTCACGGTAAGAGGCCACTGCCCTGAAGCTGTTTTCCTCTCCCCCCTAGGGGTCGAGAGAGAGTACATCCCGTGCATTGGCTCTCTTGCACTTTGGCTCTTCTCCACGTTGGGTCTCCATCTCCCGGGTCTCCGTCACTTTACCGCTTACATTTTCATGGTGGTAAGCTTGGGCACCACACTTTGAAAGCTAAGTATCAAACGTTTAATATCCACGTACCGAGTTATATGTATCTACATAGTACACGTTACTATAGGTGGACTTTTAATTCGATGCACTAAACCGACATAAGCTAATGTCACTTTCAAAATAATGATACCACATTTAAGTTAGTAGTGATGGCCTCATTCATCCGAAAAATTTAATGAACTGTTTCAATTATCGTGCACCTGATTAATAATACGTACAAATGAGAAGACGTTAAAGAATTATTTACACAACGTCTGAATAGTGTTACAGTCAAAAAATGGAGTGATTTCGAGTCACATGTAGTAAAAGAGGAAGAGAAAATGAGTGAGATCTGTTAATGGATAGTATAACAGACAGATTTGTTATAAATGTTACAGATAGTAGTAGTGATACTAATAGTGATATTGATTTAATAATTATTTTTTTAAATTATTATTGGTTTTATTTCTAATCGCCTAGATCAAGTTTTATTTGTTTATCCTGAAAAGAAAATAAAGTACCTATAATTCTATAAATAAATATTTTCTTGTTTTCTCCTCTGAAGAAATCAAGGATTTTAACTTATTGAACTATTCATTCACATTCCTTCAATTTAGCCACGTCACTATTTTTTATACAGCAATAACTTGCAACACTGAAAGTGTCAGTTTATCATCGAATCAAAAGTCCCATTATAGTGAATTTAATATCTTGTGAATTAAAGTAACATATTGTGTACTATAACATAAAATTGTGTGTATATAATGAACTTGTAACTGTTATATATAAAAGAGCAACTGTTGAGTTTCTTACCGGTTCTTCTCAGTAGAACTGCCTTCCGAACCGGTGGTGGTATTTTTTATATCAGAAACCTCTTTTGTTGTAATTACATGTTACGATACCTTATATTCCTTACTAAATATATAATATTAACTTTTTATACTTACACATCGACAAATTACTACAAGTATAATTTATAATTAGATTCATAAATCCTACCCTCATTCTCTTTTATAATCTAACACGTGCATTATTGTTACTGGAGCCATGTCTAAGTCTCTTCCTGCTGTTCTTTCATCTGATTTCGATAAAGGAGGTGAATGCAAGCATGTACAGGGTCACCAGTGCAGAGGTTAAAACTTAGCAGAATCTGAGATCTCTGCAAAATTCAGTTCGCAATATACCAATTCTGGGGATTCCTACTGACACCATGCCCTCCAGATTAACTCCGCAGAGATCATATTCCTATACTCAGAAGGTTAGACCGGAGGATTGGTCGAATGAAGTGAAAAAAATGGAAGTTTGAGGTGGTACGCTGATGGCCACATATCCGGTCCTGAGGTAGGATGTAGAATATATGGAGAATCCCTTAAAAAGACAATCAATCTGAATATGAGAAAACACTCTTCAATATTCCATACAGAGGGAGAAAATGGTGTATAGCCATTCTAGAATGTGCCACAGCCAATCTGGAAAACACCTACCTCAATCACACTCTCTGTATTCGGATAGTCAAGCTGCACTCTTGGCATCAAGGCTGTTCGAGAACTGCAAGCACATCTTGAACACTCTGGTTAACAACAACAGAGTAGTTTTAAGATGGGTTCCAGGACACGATGGCATCGAAAAAACGACCAGGCGGACATACTAGCGCGAAAGGAGCTAAAAACACCCAATTCGGACAAAAACCATTCTGTGGTATTCCTCGAAGCTTGTCACAGCTTACCCTGAAGACATACTGCCACTATGAGTCTATTTAACTATGGACTATGAACTGTAGTATTTGGAGATCACAATAGTTCAACAATGGGAGAAGAAGATGTCCTACTGTTACTTGTTAAATCCACAGAAGACGCAAAACACAATATGTAGGCCGAAAACAAATCACTTTCAGAACTTCTTACTCCTATAAGGCGTCTTAATGACGAGGACGAGTCTAGCTCGCCCCTGAAAAAAAAAAGTGAGCAGAGGTGTTCGCCCGAAGAAGTCTCTCTATTTATTATGAGGAGTGCCCTGCGACCTCTATTTATTATGTTTGTATAATGTCATGTATTAGCTATTTGATGCAGTAAGTAATATTATAGTGGTCTTTTTCCCACAAACTGAAAGTAAAAATAAACTAGGGTCCACTTTTATCGGGACATCTCTCTCATTTGGCAGTAGGTCAGAATATTATTAACGAAGTTAATGCTTAATGCCTCCAACATATTATAATGATATTATCTTCTTGAGACATGATTGCATTAAAAATAATTCAGGCACATAATTTTATTGCACATTGCCGCTGACGTCAGAATGGCCTAATTAACTATCTTCACTATCCCGATCCAGCTGGATACATTTATATCTATAATAATTCAAAAATTAAAAGTAGTGGAAAATTAAATGATTAAGATAAAGTCTTCATAATGCAGTATGAAAAAATATGACTCATCGCTGAAAATAGTCTAAAGAAAACGTAATATTTTACAATACGAAGCCAAATATTTCAATGAAACATCGCTATAAAGTCTGCAGTGAGTGCAGATTTTAAAATAAAATCATTCCATTGACGACGACCGCACGGACGGAACACGCCAGCGTGCGGTTTGAACATCAAAATAAATTTAATACACAATAATTATGGATTCCGCTAGTTTTATAGAAAATGAAAAATCTGAAAATGTGAAACTGGAATCTAGTAAAGTGGAGAACCCCATAAAAAATACTGAAGAATCTGAAGAATGTGCAGAATCAAAAACATCAGACACGGAATGTGCTATAACACACGGAGGATGCCCTGCAGGTTATCAAAGAAGAGGCCCTTTTTGTATTCCGATAGAAAATGATGCATAGCGCTATGAAATGTTATAAAGTGAGACATCTTATGAGGAATATTTTGTCTAAAATATAAGGAATATAGTAGTGCAGTGCCGTCATACGTACACATTAATGTACGTACGTGAATCATATACAAAATTATCACAAGAAATATTATGTCGAGTGTATTAGCGGCAGTAAAAAAAATTATTTAAATCATAACTAATTGTTTTTATTCGAAAATAAAATAAATAATGCAACATGTAACATGTGTATATATATATATATATATATATATATAATATATATATATATATATATATATATATATAATATATATATATATATATATATATATATATATATATATATATATAATATATATATATATATATATATATATATATATATATATATATATATTATATATATATATATATATATATATATATATATATATATATATATATATATATATATATATATATATATATATATATATATATATATATATATATATATATATATATATATATATATATATATATATATATATATATATATATATATATATATATATATATATATATATATATATATATATATATATATATATATATATATATATATATATATATATATATATATATATATATGTATATATATATATATATATATAAATTTGTTGAAACATATATTATATGTTTATTTGCACACATAGTGAAATCAAATTGTTAACAATAAAAAATCATATTGTCTTGTACACATTTATTAATAATACTTAAAATAATAATCAATAGTTATAGGGAAAAAACACAGAAACGTCAACTCAAAGTCTAAGTCCGCAATGGCCGCGCACTAGACCACATCAGAATTTTGATCCTTTGCTTTTATAATCACAAGTTAGTTATATATAAATTTAATTTGCTCTTGGGTCTTGATTGGTTTGCACATACCAAAAGGATTCATTTTATATCCCTTGGCGCATTTTTTTCCGTTGGTTATACTGACCCTGTTCTCGAAATTTGGTATGAATGAGGAGTTAGGTTCTGGCAGTGTACTTTCTATCTTGGGTTCATCTTGGTCTTTTACCAGCACAAACAATCTTCCAATATTGTGTGACGACGTATCGTTATTTATTATAAATTTTATCATAAGCTCTTCAGATGTTATCGGTATATCCGTTATTTTGATCACTCGAGACTGTACTGTATCCAGAGTATATAAAAATATAAGAAACACTAAAACAAACAGGTTGTTTAACAACATTTTCTAATTTATCAATCGATGCTATTCGTTCAATGTATGAGCTTAAAGTAAATATCTTGAAGGACTGTCTAGCTTATATATATATAATAATATACGAGGTTGTGACGTCAAAACCACCGTTTTAATCAATGGTTTACAATAGAACTCTAATTGAACTTCAATTTGTGTCACCATGACACAAACACATACGTATTCAACTTTTAAGGACAATATTTAATGGAAAAATTTTAATAAGATGAATCAGATTATTAATATGACTAGTTGACATTTTTGACATTATATAAAATAATAGAATTATATAACCAAATAATAAATCGATGTTGACTAATCAGACAATTTAACAACAATAATTTTTTCTTATATAGTAAATACTGTATAATACTCTGATTGCTTTGTACAGAATATAATTTTATCGGGGAACCTTAATGAGTAGATATATTTAAGCCTCATACAAGTTCAACGTTTAGTGCCTTAACAGGACCCTTGTAGGACCACTTTGTTGGTCATAGAACAAACATGGCCAACAAAGTGATGGTGAACAAGCCTACTCGGTAGAACAGAGTTGCGAGGTCTATATATGCAGTACACAGACATTTTTTTAAAGGATTCGGCCTGAATAATCATTAATTATATTTTTAAAAGTACCCCGAAGCAGCATCGTTTGAACCATTTAAATTAGACTATAGATAAACAAAAGGTTACACAGTGGATGTGAGGGTTAGTATGTATTTTGTAGGGGTTTTAATCCTATTAGGTCGCAGGGTCCAAGATCCAGGGTCAAGCACCTCTCCCGCGAAGATCCCCACGATACTATGGATAATCCACGGAATGCTATGGTATTTGATGTCTACTGGTATAAAATAAACATAATGTTAAAAATGAATTTGGACGACGTATCGACGACGATCTGTAAATTGTCCTTAATCATTTAATTAATTGAGTTCTTTGTTGTCCGGATATTTTTAAATTACTTTTTTTCATGTTTTCTAAAGACAAACAAGGCACTCCCATGATCTCTTACCACTCAGTGCCAATCATACATCTATACTCTACAAAATTATACAAGAATAAAAATTAAAAAAGATATTCTCCGTCCAAGCGCTCGGACCTCTAAGGCATGCGTTCTTCCTCACGCTGTGTCGAAATTCATACACGCTTTATACAACTTATTACGCTATTAGTATCTCTGTAGGGATATTGAATCATTAAAATATTTAAT
>JAXRJS010000076.1:0-32500 GCA_037127375.1 Dione juno
TTCTCATCGATGAGTACTATGTCATCGGCATACATCATCAGCCACGGAGGCTGGCATTGGATGTCAGCCGAGACAGTATCCAGCACTACATTGAATAAGAACGGACTAAGAGCTGAGCCCTGGTGAACCCCTACTGTAATCGGGAAGGGCTTGGTGTCGCCAACAGCGGTCCTAACCACTGAAGCGGAGTCGTTGTACATATCTCTGATAACCTCAATATAGGCTTCAGGGATCCCCTTGGATCGCAATGCCCACCAGATACACTGACGTGGCACACAGTCAAAGGCCTTCTGCAGGTCCAAAAAGGCCACATGCAGAGCTCTCCTTTTTTCCCTGTAAGCCTCCATCAAAGTTCTGAGGGCAAAAATGGCATCCATAGTGCCTGATCCTGGTTGAAACCCATACTGAGACTCAGAGACAGTACATTCTTGGCGGAGCCTGAGGCCGATCATGCGCTCGAAGAGCTTCATGGTGTGGCTCATAATCTTAATGCCCCTATAACTACCGCAATCTTGAACACTGCCCCTTCCTTTGTAAATAGGGATAATAAAGCTCTGCCGCCACTGATGTGGCATCTTTCCAGTATTCAAGATACGGTTAAACAGGTCAGTAAGTATAAGCACACCAAGAGAGCCCAACGATTTCCACGCTTCGATTGGGATGTCGTCAGGTCCTACCGCTTTTTCCGTTCTTCATGCGTCGAAGACAATTACGAGTTTCGTCACGGGTTATTGGAGCAACAAGTCCGAGGTTAGGAGATAATTCAGGAGGAAGACTACAAGACTGCTGAGTGTTCAGCAGCTCCTTAAAGTAGCTTCTCCATCTCTCCTTCACAGAGGCATGACTACAAAGCAACGTGCCCCGAGAATCTCTGACGCAAAGACATTTTGTAATATCCTGCTTCGCTTTATCTCGAGCACGAGCCAGTTTGTATATGAGCTTCTGCCCCTCCACAGTTTCAAGTTTATCGTACAATGGCGACAAACTTTCTCTGCGGGCTCTGGCTACAGCTCTTTTGCTGGCCCGTTTCGCTGCAATGTACTCCAGTCTGTCTTCAGGAGAGTTGGAATGCTGCCACTCTTTAAACGCAGCCTTCTTTTCCTGAATCACCCCCTACACCTGGTCATTCCACCACCATGTCTCCCTGTCGATGACACGCCCACCCTTAGTAACACCAAGAACTCGCTTGCCCGCCGCAATGATTGCTGAATGAGCTCGATCCCATGCAGTCTGAGCAGTCTCGGTGTTAGTCAGTAGATTCTGACTCTCCACCTCCGCCAAGAAGTCGGTCTGCATCGGCCCATTCAACAACCACCACTTAAGTCTAGGCTTGCGTTTCTCGGCTACTTTCTTTTTCGGGGTAACATTATAGTCCATGACAAGGAGGCGATGTTGGGCCGTCAGGCTTTCGCCGGGAATGACCTTACAGTTGGTCACCCTGCCTGTATGACACCGTCTAGTCAGCAAATAATCAATTTGAGTTGAGTGGGACCCGTTCTTATACGTTATAAGGTGCTGAGGTTTCTTCTGGAAGAAAGTGTTCACGATGGCCAGATCAGACGCAATGCAGGTTCTTAGAATATTTTCTCCCTCTGCATTGCGAAGACCATATCCAAAACCCCCGTGAACACGTTCATACACCTCAGCGACCCTACCCACGTGACCGTTCAAGTCCCCCCCAACTAGGATTGCTTCGGTAGACGGTATAGCGAGTAGGACCTCTTCACACTGCTCCCAGAAAGTCTCCTTTTCAGCCGCGCTACAACCCGCCTGGGGAGCATAAGCACTGATTAAGTTTGTGATTACGCCCTCGATCAGTACCTTTACCCGCATCAAGCGGTCGCAGCGACGGTCAACTTCAAGAAGCCCATTCTGAAGCTCTTCAGAAAGCGCTACCGCTACACCGTTTTTGCCCGTAGGTGACCCAGTGTATATAAGGCGGTAACCCTGCTTGATGTTACGAGACTTATTGCCCTTCCAGCGAGTTTCCTGAATGAAAGCACACTGGACCCGACGTCTCATGAGTACATCTGCGAGTTCTCTGCATCGTCCGGTTAGAGAGCCAATATTCCATGTTGCAAAGCGGAGTTTCCGTCTGGGTACTGACGTCGTTAGCCGTGCCCGTACTTGACACGGTAGCCCTTGCCCACTTATCGCAGGTGCAGGGCGATGTGCCTGCGCGTCGTTTAACGGCGACGCCCTAGCCATACCCAGCTTTTTTCTAAATCGTTCCATTTTAGTGGCGAAGTGGTTTTTGGTGGAGCGATTGCCATCTGACCTCCAAACCCATTACTGGGAGAAACCAAGAAAGGAAAGGGAATAAAAGGCAGAGAGACTTGGAGTATAGGGGAGGGACACCACTTACATGGATTGGATAGGGTTATGAAAGTGGTGGCTCGAGGCCCCGGGATCGCGTACCCGTATGCCGAAAACCAAATATCGGACAGATAATTGGCTAGACACCCTCATATATATATATATATATATATATATATATATATATATATATATATATATATATATATATATATATATATATTATATATATATATATATATATATATATATATATATATATATATAATATATATATATATATATATATATATATATATATATATATATATATATATATATATATATATATATATATATATATATATATATATATATATAGATACATATATATATATATATATATATATATATATATATATATATATATATATATATATATATATATATATATATATATATATATATAAAGTTAGTATATGAATATATGATTGCGTTTTTATAGCTATTTAATTTATATGTTCTTTATATATTTTTATAGCCAAAAAGATATTTATTTTATCTGTTCGCAATTTCCTTGTTTTTTTTTGTTTTGAACTGACGATGCAAACATACCTGTTTATAACTTCAATTAGAGTAGTCTTAGTCATCATTGAAGATAATTTGTTTTAAGTTCATCAGCTCTTTTATTGCTTGATATTTCAAATCTTTCATATACATTGCATATACTTGATGTCTCTTTAATAATGTTATCGATAAGTGGTTAGCTTGACCTGATACTTCTGGAATCTGTGTGATATCCAAATCTTTACCAACTTACAGGTATCGTGAATGGGCCATGTAATGTGATATATCCATTGCATTTTTTTGTCTTATTTTATTATTTAAATTACCGAATTATCCTTATTAGCGAGCGAACCTCACATAGACCGGCTGTTGCTTAGTAATTTATGTCTTTCTTATGTGAAATATACTTTACTGATACTGGAGTTGTAGATTTGTTTCCATAACTGTATTTAAAAAATTTATAGATACTTTTGGAAATCATTTTTCACATCAGACAACTAGTACTACATTTTCAAAGTTTATAAAAATCATGTCCTTTCGCAACTTTATTATTATGAACCCGTAATGGCATAGTGGCTCAGGGTTTGATTGTTAACGAGACGGTTGTATGATCAATTCCCACTTGGGGTAATTAATTAATTCATCTACTTATTTTCGTCGACGTAAAGTGAAGAACGGAGCCTCATAACTCTAAATTCCCTTCGTTTACCCTACTAGGTAAATGCGGTAAAAGACGTGAAAATGTTTATTTAACTTTAATTTCATTAAATGATATTTAACTCTTTATTATGTTAGTATATTTTTATAAATCATAATCTTGTAATGACAAATAAGTAATTGATATGACAAAACTTCAAGAAAACTTTAGTCACTTTATAAAATATATCACTTTATAAATTTTTCAACTAACATATCTACAGCAGATTTATTTTAGTAAAATAAAATTTATTTTAGTTAAATTTAAAGTACGTGAGACATCGAACAAATATGTTAATGTATTAATTATATATATATATATATATATATATATATATATATATATATATATATTATATATATATATATATATATATATATATATATATATATATATATATATATATATATATATATATATATATATATATATATATATATATAAAATTAAATAATAATTACATAAAACTGCAACAAGGAAATAATCCACACACAAAATGGATACTTCTAAATTCATTTTGAAAAGAGCCAGTGCCAGATACATAAGTACATATAAAACCAGCCAATAATGCTTAAATAAAAGATTAACTGATCAGAAAAAGCTATGTTCGATTCACTTATACCTCGATTGATACATTGTCTATAGGTACCCTTACAAATATTAAATTAGTGGTACATTGGTATGTAAGACATTTAATTATGACAAACATAAGAAAATATATATAAAAAGTTCATGTTCTCTCAGGAATGCTAAGCTTTTAAACGATTAATGTAATATTAAAAATAAAATACTTAATATAATCACACTGAGAAAAATAAATTACCAAAATGGTAAAAGAGAGGTATGAATCAGTGGTAAGAGAGATATGAGAGACCCATGTTGACCTTCGAGAACACAATGTTGAAGTTACAGGAGGAAGGTCACGTAAGAGACATGAGGACCTCGCATGGGACATGTGTGGAGAGGTTAATGACAGTGGACGAAACGAAAGAAGTATGTTGAGACTGTAGCCATTGGCGCTCCGTCCGCCTGGCTATCCCGCTAGGGATAAAGCGTGACGCTATGAGATGAGTATTACAGAGATTTTTAATATAAACAAGGTATATTTATGATAGCGGTTGAAACAAAAGACAGTGATATATATATGACATAAATCATTTATTTATTTTAATCAAAAATTACATACACGCAAATTCATAATATCAATAAATTACATTTAAATATAAAATATATGCTAATACGATAATCAGTCACTAGCTTAGACACAATCTAAGTTATAAATATTAAATAACAATTAATATCAACATCAAAATCTTTGTTGAACTAAATAGCAGCATATATGTACATATAAACATTATGTTAACTTCAATGGAAATATAGTAGAAATCACAAGTATCCTCATATTATGTTAATATTGAAAAAACATATAACGATATAGCGTTTTATGTGGCGTTTACGCATTTTGGACCACGTCTGACTTGACCAATAGCGCAAGATCCGCTCACTATACCAAACCTGTTGCTTAGGTCGGGTACAAATTCATTATTAGCCGCCGCCAACTTATTCAATAATGAAGGCACAACTTCTTTCTTCTTCACTTCCTCGTCCATGACAATTTTGATGGTAGCTGATGGGGCTTTTGTCTCCGGATCTTCTTTAATTGCTATCTTCATGACAAAATTCTCATTTAAAGGGATCTCGTTCATCCTTATGACGGTACAATTAATGCTTGCCAATATCAGAAAACAAAGACAGCATCGCAAGCAAATCGCTACAGGAGACATGTTTGATATATTTAAATATTAAAATTTTATAACGTCTGAAGCGACTGCGCGACTTTGCTGCGTTAAGTGATATGTGCTGGATATCACCAGCCAAAGTTATTTATACTCAAAATAAGTTCTCTAACCGTTTTCCTATTACGTAAACTTTAAATCCCAGTGGAAAATATGACTAATACAACATGTTGTAGCGTCGCCTTTTCAAATATATTATGTATATTATGTTAATTTATTACATTGTTAGACATATACATACAATTATATATTGTTTAATTTAGTATGTTTTTACTTCTTCCTAAAGTAGATTAATGCTAGAAGTAAAAAGTATTAAATCAATAAAATTACAAATTTAATATAACCTAAAGAAACGTTACATCTGCTATACTTTCTAATGAAGTACATGGATTATATCTGGGGAAATCCCCTTTAAGTGTACTTATCTAGTACATATACGTATGGTGAGGTGTTTTCCCAATTTTATGAATGAGTTTATTGATAAAAGTAATTGAGCTAACGACAAAGGAAGGCAATTATGATAAAGAACATATTAACATGACATATACAAGAATCATATTTGAGACAAAACAAAATAATAATATGTTTGAAATTATTTCATATATATTAAAAAGAAAGCTATTAAATTTATTGCTTGTAGATTCGATTCCCGATCGAGGGAATTATGAATGAATGAAAATCGAGAACGGAGTGACTTGTTACTAAAACCCCTCTGCCTACTCTGCTATATATACAGCCTATACAAAAAATAACTATCCCAAATAAAAAAATGTAAAAATGTGCATTTAAAAATTGCCATAGTACCTATTTAGCGTAATACTGTTTTCCTTAACTACAATAGGTAATGTTTGTCACAATAATTTCTATATCCTTTAAAAATGTTTCTTCCAGGAAAAATGCTGACTACTTGACATGACCTATTATGGACTTAACCGATTATTTTATTGTTTGAGACAATTTAGACTCATTGCATATTTATATTGCATAGTAGCGGAAGTCAACGCTGCGCTTTCTTCCTTAATATAATCCATTACTTCAAGTGCGGGTCGAACCCACACCCATATCATGTTATACCGCTGTGCCACAACAGTCTTCTATGAAGAATTTCTTCTTGTAAATATTTTTTTTTATTTTTTGTCATAGAAAACATAATATTTCCGACCAAGTACGTACTTTGTCTAAAATAGCGTGTAAATGTGGTGCGACATTGTTAGCTACCAAATATCGTGTTGAATTAGGTTCACAATTTCCATTAAATTAAAACTATTTAATACGCCAAATTCCTCTTTCAAGCAAAGGCCCACATAGTGCTTGGTCCTTTCAGGAAGAGAGTACACTTCCTCCTCTTCTTTTTTATTTATGGCACAAAGAGAGTACTCTCCTCACTCCTCACCGGTTTCGCGGTCAGTGCCAGTATTAACCTCACAACCGAAAAAAAAAGACTGGCATTTACCGTGGGAACTATGCACATATATAATTGTATGTTGTAAATAGCATAAGGTAAGCCCCACGTGAAAACCAACTTAGTCTTAGTATGTAGGAAACCGGTTCTGTAATAAATATGTAAATGTTTCTGATTACGTTTGGACAAGTTATATATTATACAATATCAGGTCAACTTAATACGAAATAATAAGATTACATTTTTTATTCACTTATTATGAATGTCAAGATTAAATTTTAAAACAATAATATCTACCATTAATATTCATTCAGAATATATAAAATAAGCAATTAATTTTACGCGTAAAATAACCTACTCAATTTTACAACTTATTTTGACATGTATTGATAACAGAATTCATTGCAAGTTATTAAATTAATCCAGTCACACAAGTATGTATAGGTATATCAATATTAAGAAAATCAGCTTCAGGCACAAGGATGGGGGAAGGGGAGGGGGAACCTAGTGTTGACAATAATATCTCGCTGCCCATGAATAAACTTTAACATTACAAAATTTTTAAATTACAATAAATGCCGTTAACGACTCTTTACGTAGTTTAGATATAACGGTAAACAGGATAGACGTATGCTTCGTACTATTTTAAGACCACATGCGTAATACATATCTTATTTAGAGGTATTTGCCTCACATTGTTATTGTCTTAATTATGTAGCTTTCTATCCTCGCTTCGTTCGGATTTACTCTGATGTCCGGAAAATTATTAATCATTATTAAGTTTCTCTTTTGGGAATTCTCGGGTTCAAACCAACCCGGTCCTTTCCAAGGCTTGTATGGGGACACAGGTCAAACACGTAGAGGTCGCTTCGATAATATAAAACAGCCCAGAGATGTTCGCCGGATAATGCGTAGGAACTATGGAAATCATGAAAAACTAAAGTATTACTGTGGAATGGAGTTTCGAGCATAAACTTCTTGGGCTAAATTCTACCGGACAATTAAGACAAGCCAGAGCCACAGGAGATAAATAATAATTTCCTTTTAGAGATCTCAGGTCCGCGAAGTCGTCACTCTCCAACAGCTCGCCACAAACTGCCCTGAGGGCTTGTTATTATTATTATGTTTTTCTTTCTGAAATGGAATAGTTGACAGACGGTGGCTCGCTTTCTCATAGCTCGCCCCTCACAGCGTAATGCCTCGGTCGCAACATCAGCATAGTCGGTTAAAGGTATCGAGAGGTTTCAACATGACAAGAAGCTCGTGAGCGGGATTCCCCGTTATTATACAGATTGAGCACTCCACCCTCTTGTGGTCTTCCTTCTAGATGTCTCAAGTCCGTGGGGTTGCCCCTTCTCAAAAGATTGCCACAACCAGCAATGTGGACCTATTTGTAAATTTCAATTATATTTCTATAAACATATCAAATTTTGTCGTATAATTACCACTTGATGTAATTGTTCAATACAAAACTCTGAGTTTGGGCTAAATCATAATAAAAAAATTCTAATACTGTTTTATAAAAACTAAGATTGGGGAAAACATGTCGTTATACATATATTATGTACATTTATAAAGATCAAGAAACGTGCAAAATGATACAACGGTATCATTACGGGGCACGCGCTTCATGGACTTCCCCAGTGAGTCATGATTTTTGATACAAAGTTTCATACATTTTTCAACATTCTATTGCTAATAATGACAAATTTTATACCTTGTGAAATCACTATTGGTTAACTTAGTAAATTATTTATATTATTTAAGTATATATATATATATATATATATATATATATATATATATATATATATATATATATATATATATATATATATATATATATATATATGTATATAATATATATATATATATGTATATTATATATATATATATATATATATATATATATATATATATATATATATATATATATATATATATATATATATATATATATATATATATATATTTTTCAACATTCTATTGCTAATATGACAAATTTTATACCTTGTGAAATCACTATTGGGTTAACTTAGTAATTATTTATATTATTTACGTATATATAATATATATATATATATATATATATATATTATATATATATATATATATATATATATATATATATATATATATATATATATATAGATATATAATATTATATATATAGTATATATATATTATATATATATATATATATATATAATATATGATATATATTATATATATATATATATATATATTATGTAATATATATATATTATATATATATATATATATATATATATATATATATATATATATATATAATATATATATATATATATATATATATATATATATATATATATATATATGTATATATATATATATATATATATATATATATATATATATATATATATATATATATATATATATATATATATATATATACATATATATATTTATGTTCCTTACTTTGAGAATATAGATATTTATAAAATATGTGCTTATAATTCAAATTTAGTTAATAGGATAGTTTTCAATATAAAATATAGTTAATAGGATAGTTTTCAATAGGATAGTTAGATAGGATAATTTTCAAGGACTTAGTACCATAAGCTAAAATACAAAACCATTTCAATTTTGCTTAGTTAATTTCTTTTAAATTAATAGCAATCGAATATATTTTGAGCTTTTTTTGGAGAGTTATATTAAAAAGCTGATGTAGCTTTTTCCAGTTTTAGGACACTCTTTCCCTTCTTCCCGTCTCATATTCGAGACATTGCATGATGAATGGCGGAACTCAACGGCGCTCTTCGTCTTCCAGTCTGGGGAAGTAGAAATAACTTAATGATATCGTTTCCCGACTGGTGATCCAAGCCAAAACCATCGCGTTTCCAGTCAAACGCACCACGAGGGCCAACTCGGCGTTAAATAATTTATGTTATGTATAATTTCAAATTGTTTCAATACCTTCGAAATACCTGAACACCAAATATTAATTTATACATAGGTATTTTGAAAGAATAAATAAATTTAAAAAAATTATATACCAAATAAGACTCGATGACGCTTCTACGCTTCGTTATCATAATTTTGCAAAGCTGACGAACTCAGGCTTTTATTAAATAAAAAATATGAGCTTACATAATAAGCTGCAAAATATTAAGCTTCACATAGCTTTTAATGTTGTCACGTACGAAGAACGTGAAGTCATCGGCGTTAGGTGCCGTTATCCTAGATGCTCGTTATAGTAAGATTATCATACTTTTCTCTTTATTTAGAAGACCAGTATTTTTTATATATCTTTTGCTACTATTTTTATATATGCCAGTATTTGTATATATGCATAATATTATATATGCATACCGTTTTCTCTCATTAGAGATAAGTGCTAAAGGATTAAGCCGCATACTTAAAGAAAGAATTACATTGATTTTTTTTATTTATTTTGTAATTTTATATTACCTGTCTAATCTAGATAAATATACTTTTTCGTTTTTTCATACATTCTTGTTAATTCTGAAATTAAACTTGAAAATATGAAGTACAATAATCGAGCTGGTCTAATGATATATTTGGCAAGTGAGAAATAAACCCCTGGAATACCTGTTAGTAAAGCCATAAAGTTTGGACTCGCTAGAATTATCTGAATATATTCTATTTAATTCTCCTGGTGATGATGATGATGATGGAACATGGTAGGCCTATCAAGTTTGGACTTCATTCAAAATTCATCTTAACAAATTATTTTATCTTAACAAATCATTGTTTTTTTATGTTATTTTAATGAAACTTAATAATATGTGGGTATTTCCCTTTACATAATAAATTATTTACTATGACCATTTCATATTTGTTATAACCAAGCGAATAGAATGTACATTAATGGACGTGATTATGTACTATTAATAATTTACTACTAATGTCATACATATTTTGTTATTGCTTTCATACATATACATACCGTAGGGAATTTGAAAATAAAAACATTATTATTATTAATATATTATTTTATTTCTTTTAAAAGATACACCAACCAACATTTGTTTATGTACTGGTGTACAATCAATAAAAAGAAATACATCAGAGCTAAGGCTAAGCGTACCAAATAATAATAGGTAGTATATGTATAGTAGTTCTCAGGCCTAAACTTTCCGCCTATTTAGAAACACTACTTTACCTACCTTATAGGTAGTAAAGGGGAATAAACCTACCCACAACAACCCAAACCCAGTATTTTATAACATTTTTAAATTAATTGGAATATATCTTTAAATATTTACATGGACATCGCTGATATGGTATCCGTGATGTCAGTCATCGTTACAAAAACAAATTGATTATAGTGAAATTATCTACATAAAAGGTAAATAATACTATGATCATTTTTCTTTCTTCTGAATTTTTGACTTTTATAGATGGTGGAACGACTAGGACCAGCACTCTTCTCTTTTTAAGTATATGACATAATTTTTTTTTACCATGTGGCCTTTGTACTCACTACATGATATCACAACTGTGACACATCTGATGGACTTCATCGTTCATTAGTATTGGGTAATTGTCCATAGATGGAAGCCGGTTAATTAGGTTAACACTATTGTACGTCATATGCACAATTAAATGTAATAGAGAAATGCATTTTTCTTAAAAAACTTTTTTTGCAAGCACTTTTCAATTTTTGGAGGACTGTAACTTGAACTACTATTAGTGTCTATAGCTTTGGCACAACTTCACCTCTATATAATGGCTTGGATAAAAATGTCGGTTATTTTTTGTGGCTAAGCTTACTTATGAATACTTAGGTTTTAGTGGACATATCTGTAAAAGTAAATAGGTCTTTTAAGTTTTATACCTGTAAAGTCTGGTAATTTGGACCAGGTTTTTCATACACATTTATTATGTGAACAAATATTTTTTGCATTCATCAGGTACTAAGCAACTTATTTAAAATAGATAATTTAAACATTAACAAAATATTGGACCCGAACTTTTTCCGATTTAAACAATTGGTTTGGTTATTATGAGCACGAGAACCCTTAATTCGACTTGAATGATTTCAATGAATTTGGAAATAAAATGAATTTTTTTAGCGAAATTAATAGGAGTTAAAAAATAATTAAGCTGGTAGAAGTTTTGTCTTAAAGCTATCTTGTTGCAGATTAGTTTTAAACTGTTAAAATTTTATAAGAAATCCTTTGGTGTCGTCGTTAGTCCTAAATAATTCTCTTTTTTATAATAATATTTTTAATATAGAAAAGAGAAAATAGTAAATAATCCTGACTTGTGATAAATATCACAAGTCAGGTCAGCGATGTCCATGTAAATATTTAAAGATATATTCCTATTAATTTAAAAATGTTATAAAATACTGGGTTTGGGTTGTTGTGGGTAGGTTTGATTCCCTTTACTACCCATAAGGTAGGTAAAGTAGTGTTAAATATCACAAGTCAGGATTTTATTTAAATTATATTCTATTTCAGCCGACGACATTAATGTACAGCAACTTCATCCATGGCAAGAAGAAGGAAGACCGATTGATACCGCTTATAAATATATTTAATAGATTTTTTGTGAGGTATGAGGTTGTTCGAATTTATATATATATATATATATATATATATATATATATATATATATATATATATATATATATATATATATATATATATATATATATATATATATATATATATATATATATATATATATATATATATATATATATATATATATATCTAAAGACTCTCTGTTTTCCGCTTTCCGCCTTTGGAGACGTGTTTGCGTTTTGAGTGGCGGAACTCAACGCCGCGCTTTGTCTTGTTACCAAAGCGAAGCAAATGAAAATTATTCATTCTCCCCGAATGGGAAGCGAACTCTCAAACTGTCGCGTTCTCACGCAGCCTGTGCCACTGCGCCACGACGGTCCTCAATATAATATAATAATTTTAAATATACATTTTTAAAATTTTTTGAGTCACATATCTAAACATTTATAGGTGAACTACCATTTATGTATATTTTGTTCATTTAGTACAATTCTATAATATACCTACCTTGAGTCATCAAAAACTATACAATAAAACTGTACACAATTAGGCCGAAATAAATTCCAATAAAATGATTTGTCAGCTATACCCTACTTCAATGTACCCCCTTATGATTGATAAGAATGCTGCTGTCTACAAAATTACAAGCATCGATATTTCCACGAAACAATGACTTTTTGAAATCTTCCAATTGTTATAAATATAATACATTTTCCATTCTACTTCAACAAGATTATTGTTTACATATACCTAGTATTTACATTATTCATTAATCATAATAAGAACACAAAAAATTACTTTTACCCAAATAGCAGGATAGGCAGAGGAAACCGTTCCCTACTTTCTGTGTGATACAATACAGTATGTAAATGAATGGCGGTAATTAACGACGCTTTGTCTATCAGAATGGAGAAATCATTCCCTAAACCTGTATAATATATAATATAGTCATAGAGATGGATGGTCCGTATTTTAACAAATAAATATATGAGGTAATTAAAAAGCAGGACAACCCCTCTATGACGTTATAGTTGTCTCATCAAAGTATGCTTTAGGGGAACAACATGTTCTTCAGATATATGAAAATACCCTATAACTTGAAAATAAATCAAATTTAATCATAACACTAAACTATTAGTACCTACCTATATTTATATACGACTACTTTATGATCTTAGCTTTGCATTGCCAGAAGGAGGACCTGCACAACCACGACCACTCTATCCGTCTAAAAAGAAGAAGACCTAATGCCTCTCTGTTATTCACTTTCCAAATGAATTCGAGAAATTGCACTTTGAGAGGCGAAACTTCTTACCGGAGCTGAGAAATAAAACGGTGAATAAGTTTAGCTAAAGTATCATTTCGTTAGTTCTTATAGTTTAGTGGAAGAAACCAAGTATTTAATTTCTAGATTTATATATGTCAGTTAGAAATGCTTGTCACGTTTAACTTTTTTTTTATTAGCTTGACAACTATGATTCTACTGTGACTTTTCTTATATAGTCATTTAATAATGCGACGGCCACATAGGTATCTGTTACAATGAACTTAAGAAGCAAGAATGTTGTTCTATATATTTTTTTTTATTATACTCTACTATTCCTCTTTATATTAATTAAAGATGAAAATTTGTTAAATCATCTAAAAGTTACTTTTGTGTATAGATTATAAATACATTATAGAACATGAATTAGAGAAACTCTTTAGGTGGCACTGGTGCATGTGGCTTAGGACTTCTTCACCTTCTATGACCTTCACACATACCATTAAAAATCACGTGTATGTTGATTTATTTAAGTAAGTTATATTTCAAGTTTCTTATTACAGTCTTCTTAATATATAAAAAGCAGGACATAATCTGGTGTATTTTACTATTTTTGGACATTTTCATACACAAAAATGCATCATTATTCATTCAGTACGCATATAAAGTGTCACACCACCACGGCCACATTTTTCCCTTAAGCGTTGCATGTGGGATAAAAACAATTGGAAGTTGGACTCACGTGAGTCAGCTGTAGACCACGTGTATATGATACACGATGGTGGGTTTTCCTTAAATACCGGTATATTTATGATACAATATTATGCAGATATACCTATGTTATGAAATATTAAATAATAATTGACATGTTATGTTATTTGTCGATTTTTTTATTAAGTTTCACATTGCATGTTCATTTTTATTATTACTAAATAGACAAATTGCTTACTTATTAAAAATATATATTAGTCTATTTTAATAAGTAAGCAATTATATATATATATATATATATATATATATATATATATATATATATATATATATATATATATATATATATATATATATATATATATATATATATATATATATATATATGCTTAGCATGTTATGCAATAAGTATACAGTTGCACTTTTACCTCTTTACTTTACTTCAAGCTCGTTTCCAGGAACCCTGTCCTCACTCACTCCTCAAGTGATTGAAATAATTTATTAAATATTGCTTTCATACTGGGCCCCACTAGTGCCAAAGAGCCCTGATAACTTAGTAGATTCTGCCACTGTTCGTACCTATACAATATTAAAACATCCTATAGTGATGTTTATTTGGCAATAAACTATTTAACTATACAAGTTTAATAGTTTACTCTAAATCATTCGTATGACATCATATCAATTATAGAATACATTTCCAAACTGGGAAATCTTTGAAATATAGAAACGAAAATCTTCCTTTTAAAAAAGTTAATATAAACTATAGAAAGTTCTGTGTTTAATAAAGCAATGGTAGTATTCCTTTTATAGGTAGTGGTTGCTATAGAAGCTCCGCACCGTGACTTACTATGACTAGTTTAAAAGTTTCTAATCAATATATATAATATATATATATATATATATATATATATATATATATATATATATATATATATATATATATATATATATATATATATATATATATATATATATATATATATATATACTTTGTAACATAATATAAACAAGCAAATAAAAACAATAATAAGAAATTGACAATGTTTATTTTTACTATACAAGTTTCTAATAACTGTGGTTTTTACTAAAGTTGGATGCATCACCGGCGGCGGATGTTATTGAACCTTCTGCGTATTTTCCAAGGGAAGCTAACCCGTTCGCCTGTAAACAATAATAATAAAGTGATCAATAATTTAGGACAAATGTCTCAAAGGTCTCAAATTACTTGAGTATAGGGTCACTGTCTGTCTGTCTATCTGTCTGTGAAGACCATTTTCTCTAAATCGCGTGGAGGAATGTACGTTAAACTTACAGAAAATATCAAACTTCTTCAAAATCAACTCAATTAAAAGTCACGACCGCTTATGCTTCGCTTTTGCCGCATTTGTATGAAAATCGCCCCGTAATCAAAACCTACAGGGTACTTACGTTGAGTCGAGAATTTCGCAAGTTAGAAAACCATTATAAACTTATTACTGTATTTAATTTCGAGCATTGGGCGTATATTTTATTCATATTTAGTCTCTTCTCATAATTAAACGTTTGTATGAAAATTATTTAAAAAAACGAAAATCGAAAATACAAAATACAACAAAGTGTCATTCACGGTACAAAATTTATTGTAGCCACCATCAGCCAGCGTCCGAAGTGTATACTTATTCTACAGCGCTGGTATAGTTCATGAAACTCTACACAGCACATCTTGCTGCTTAGCTTCATTTAATATATTAACTAATAAGAAAACATTGCAATTCTATTACAAATATTTTTTGATACATCGCTATGAAAATGATTTTGTTTTACTTTATTACTGCAATATTTTAAAATTTTCTTTAATAAATTTTTATCAAGTGGCTAAAATCTATTACATAACTAAGATCCTCATCTATATACCCGGATATGTATACAAAAATCTGCATCCGCATCCGCATAGACGGATGTCGATATCCTTTATATTCGCGATAAATAAGGCTTTACGACTGCTATATGAATATATTTAATAAATTTCTCATTTCCCTTTGAAACCAAAGTAAGTCTCTGAAAGTAATTATGTACTGCCTGAAAATTATCAACAAGGAAAATACAGATTGAATATGAATATTAAATTATAATTAATATAAAAATTTTATTGAAGAATGTTCACTTCGATATTATATAGTAACATAATGCAATTTTACTTTGACTAGCTAAATTTTATCAATACAGAGATTGGGTAGGTATATATTAATACTATATATTTTTGGGAAATTAAAAAATCTTCTTCTCTATTTACCGCTTACGTAAGACATTAATTACATTTTAGGTGACACGGATTGAATTTTGAATATCAAATTCATATAAATAAATTATTTTAAAATATTAAATTTTAAAAATATTAAAATTTTGTTTTAAAAATTTAAAATATTAAATTTTGTTTTATGTTTAAACAATCTCCTTATGGTATGCTAAGCAATAAGCAATCATTATCATTAATTTAATTTCTTGACTATAACAGTCAATATGAAGTTTTTCATAAAGAATATTTGTTAGTTTATGATTATTTTTAAAGAGAAATATAATAATATAAAAGTGGATTTTCCGCCGTAAGTTTCAATTGCAATGCCTTACGCAACGTGGACTACAATTTATATTGGCAATACATATTGGTCTAGTTCGCAATTTCACGATTTCGGTGTCTCTCTGTTAACAAATGTAAGAGTAAGTCTGCAACTTCGTTTCAAATTCAAATTCAATTAAAAATATTCTTTATTCAAATTGTAAAGTACTTTTGAATCGTCAAATGAACATGTTTCGAGAAATCCTCTCTTAGCGTTCGAACTTCTTAAGGAACCAGCTGTGCATTGTCTATCAATTATTTAGTAACTAACAGGAAAGCTCTATATAAATATATAGACAAGAAAGCAAATTACTTATTTAGTCTTAAATACTGGCAAAATATGGCACAAATAAATATTAATATAAAATATGCACCTTTACAATAAGTAGGTAAATCAAGCGAAATTTCAATAAAATTCAATCTAAAGTATCAGTGCCGTTCTTATCTGACTGGAGCTCTCAAGCAATTAGGACTTGGTAACAAAACTCGTTACCAGTTGAATAAACATTGTCCACTGTTATTACTTGTTTGTATTGTTGTTTATAAATTATCTATTATGACTTTCCGATTACAAAGGAAACATTGAATTTATGTTTCGTACACAATTATTGTCATGCATTTATTCGTTTTATTCGTTTATATTTATTCGTTTTTATGGCCTATATTTCCCATAGTATTTCAATTGGATATTGTATAAATGTATGGCATTTACTGTGGACTGAATTGGCTGAAAAACATTTTAAATACTTACATAATTAAAACAGTATCAGAAAAGACTGATAAGGTTCGCAGTAAGAACAGTGAACAATAAATGTATAAAAAAGAGAAAAAAAAATGAATAGTGAACAAATTTGTAATATACTTGAATATAACATATTTTTCCCGCTTTAGTTCCCATAGAAATTTTAAAGAGAAATAGCACCTAGTGTCAAGACACTTCGTTCTCCTTTTACCGCTCGAATTACAGACGTTGTGTTTTGAGAGGCGGAACTTAATACCGTGATTTTTTTTAAATTTAATAATGACGATATATTTGAATATAGAATGAAGACAAAGTATGACTCTCGTAGTGCACTGCACTGTTGTAGTATAAATTTATATAAGATTGTGGTGAAACTACGTATGTATGTTATGTACAATAAGCTTGAGCTTGATTATAAGTAATAAAAATAATAAAAAAAAAATTTAAAACAAAGTAAACATATTTTAAGAACAAGTTCGTAAATATATTATTATCCGTACACCAAGTATTTCAATATATTTTAAAAAGTTATACATTTTACAGAAGTAACGTATTTAATTTAACCATAACGTTTTTCCTATGAGGTCAGATAAAGGACGGTTATGTTTCTGTTCCTCGAAACACAATGTCACTCAATGTCAATTGAAAAAAGTTAATTTACTTGGCTAGTTTTTCCAAATTAATAGCAACTTAGCAACGCAATAGAAAACTCAGTTATTTCGAAATATTATTATAATGACATTTTATATGATATCTATACATATAATAAAAATGTTACTGAACGCTATCTGTACATCATGTTTGTTAATCAATGTAATAGACACCAAATCATGGTTATACGGCTGAACCGGTTTAAGTGCATTTGCTTGTACATTATATCATGAAGCTTCATTTAATATTTAGTATTTGTTTTATTATAATCGGTTGATAAAATAAAAAGTTATATCAAGTTAAACTATTTAGTTCCGTCAATAATTTTTTTTAATAGGCTGTTCCTTTAATGGCTTTAAAGTGATAGATTAAAGTAAATAAGGCTTAAATTGTTCATGCGCAACAGCAAGCTTATGGAAGTCTGTTTATTAAATGAATATTCCTGCAAGCGTGTTGCTAGTACATGATATATCTTTCACTTTATATAAATTAACTTTTACGCAAATCAGTGAAAAAATAAATAATAAAACAATTGAATATATATTACCTTAGCTCTTTTCAACAACTCCTGCTTAGCTTTCAATATATTTTCATCTTTGCCTTTCCAAATCTTCCAAACGGACGCTTGGAGAGCTCTTCCATAGCTAAATGTAAGAGCCCATGGCTTTTTTTTAGAAACTTGGTTTATGGCGTTTAAGTTCAATGTTGCTTCTTCTTCTGACTGACCGCCAGAAAGGAACGCAATACCTAATAAAACAAATAAGATAGAATATTTTATATATTATATTATATTAAAAAAGTATTCCGTTACCGAGTAAGTGACAGACAAAGCCCGGCCGAAATTAGTGGCCGTAGAACCCTATAATTACTGGTTTCCACGGAGACTTTGTAGGATTATGGGACTACTTAGAAAGTATCTCTCGACATTCATACAGATGCGGGAAAAACGGGTTTTCACGTTTTACGTCATGTCTTGTTGAACAACAACTTCAAATCATGTATAGTTGTGAAGCTACACACATTGAACTCGATAACAGTTTTACATAAATTCGTTAAGTTTCACGTTTTGATGAAATAAACACAAGAAATTGAAAATATTAAAACATATACCTACTCTGAATATAATATTTATTGGTAATTAATTGGTAATTAAAATTATACCTGGGACAGCAGCAGGTACTGTCCTTAGAAAAGCAGTAACAGTCGCTGAAGCAATTTCTTTTGGGGTACTGCGCTTACGACATTGTTGTCCGGGCGTTACCTGAAAATGCCATAAATGAACATAAATAATTAGAAAATAAGAATAAAGAGCTTTATTACATATAAGGAAATTACAAATATTATTTACCATATTGGGCTTCAACAATGTGCCTTCTAGAAATACGTGATGATCGTTCAACGCTTTATATAGAGCAGCTAATACTACTTCAGTCACTTTCTGAGCTCTGTCAATATCATGATCACCTGGAAATACATTAATTTATTGAATATGTACTTTTTGTACATGAAACTTACCACTCTCCGTCTATTTCAAAGTAATTGAGAGCTGGATCTAGCCAGGTCTAATACTTCCTTAGTATACCAAAAGACTAAATTTCCATCATTGTTGAGTGGCGAGCTCAACGCCGCCAGTAGAATTCGAACCCATAACCGCTATGTTTACAATCAGACTCTTTACCACTGCTGCACTGCCACTGGGGTTCTCATAAGGTAAGAAATACTGATGGAAATAATTTAATTATAGAATCAAAATCATGATCCAAAACAATGATTTCAGATTGGTCTGAAGGTTTTCGAACATGCTCAGACCCTTGCAACATGGTTACACACCATTGTGGAGTTACGATTATTATTTTTCAGACTACGAAGTAATGAAGAATTCAAGTCACCTATTTGAGTAATGCTAAAATATTTAAATATTCAATAACATGTTAATAATATTGTTCTATCTACAATACGGTACTAACATATTTCATCTAAGATATATACTCCGTTTCATAACTACCATAGGATAATAATATTACGACTACTACAAAAGCTACGTTTTATAAAAGGAATTTTAATCATATATTTATACTGTACAGAATATGACGGATAAATAATATAGAAAATAAAGGGGATAAATGTGAATACGGTGGGACAATTTTAATGAATTTGGGTAGCCTTTGAGGCATCATTAAAAATGTCTAACAAAAGAGATTTTATTACCTTGTAAATGTTATGTCCACCCTTCCTCCTAACGGGAAGTTGTCAAGTAAATTAATGTAAATTTTTTTTTTTCTAAACGATGAACAATTTTCATCAAAGTAAAGGAAATACACAAAAAAACCCAGTGGTTCTAATTTAAAATATATGGAATTAATAACGTCAAAATATTTATGTCAGTTATGGGAATTTAGTTTCAGTAATTCAATTCCTTTATGGTTATTTAGAAGACTGAATAGACTATAGATGAATGATCCAAATAAAAGGTTACCTATATCATTTCCGTAGAAGACCCTAAAATAAAAATAAAAATAAAACTTTCCGAAATTAGATATTTTTAAGCGTCAAAAGTTATTTTTCAATTTAACGGGAAAATAGACTTAGAAAGTATGATAACTTGGCTGTGAAATAAGGATAAAATTAAAATATTGAGCCATTGTAGTGTATGTTTGCATCTTTAAAAACGATGGCTCATAATTTTAATTTATATGCTATATTTATTTTAACTTTTTAAAGATTTGCGTTAGAAAAACGTGGCGTTGGATTTCCTCATCGCTCAAAAGTTTACTTTAGTTTAAAGCTCATGCTATATTTCATGAATTGGTACATTGGTAGTAGTAGGATTGGTAATTGTAGGCAGAGAGAAACTGATGTGAACATAATCCGTTCTTTTCCACCTGAATTTGAGACGTTGCGTTTTGATTGGAAGAACTCAACACCGTCACATCTTCACTTGAACCCATCATGATCTACTGTGACAGCATTTCATTGGAAATGTGATATTTGTAGATTCAATTTCCACTAAGGTAAATAAAGGACAAGTTTTATTTACCCACTTTGACAACACAAAACATTGAACTTCGACACTCAACTAAGCTTAGCTATATCGCCTACGGCGCTTTGACATTTTTATTAAAACTTACCATCTATCAGGACGTCAGGTTCAACAATCGGCACCAAGCCTTGACTTTGACATATAGAAGCATATCTAGCCAAAACAATAGCCGTATCTTGTATAGCTCGAACAGATGGTGTATTTTGGCCAATTTTCAAAGGGCATCGCCATTTTGCGAATCTGCACCCTTGATTTCTATATTCCGCACACCTTAGCGCTAAATCATCAAGACCTGTAATAAAAATCTCAATTTTGATCTACCTTACACAGCATGAATTTGGTAACTTTCAATATAAACTTATTTACTCATATATTTAATATTGAAAAAACCACGTAATTCCACTAGATACTTATAAATATTATATTTATTATATAGTATAAACATTTTTTATTTTACATTCTATTTCTATAATACAATACCTTGTGTTGTAAATTCGTCTTCGGACAAATACAAGGGAACAACATCCTTGTCTACTTTAATACCAGGTATAATATTTTTCTTTTTCAATATATCGATAAAGCGAACTCCATTTTCAGTCTTCTGATAAACCGTTTCGTCGAAAAGGATAACCGCTGATATATGCGTTGAAAGCGTCTAAAACATAAATGATAACTATTAGCACACGATTTCACCCGCTTAAGTAAACTGAAGTTCTAATATAATATGCATAATAAATATTATACGTATAAGCCTTCTTTTTGAATCACTCTGTTTATTATTTTATTTTAGCGTTTTAGCTTCACCTGTATCCCTCACATGCCTAACAGGATAGGCCGAGGAAACCTAGTGTTAAGACACTCCGTTCCCGCTTCCCGCCTTCGAAACTTTGAAATCAACGCCGCAAATTGTCTTTTTAACAGAGCAGAGAAAACTAAAATCATTCATTCTCCTCTAGTGGGAATCGAACCCATAAACATTGCATTTACAGGCAGACGCTGTATCCCTTAGCCACTACGCCCTCTTTATAAATGAAAATTGTATACACAAACTAATTGTTCCTGATATTAAAATATACATATGTATGTAAAAGAAAATGATCACTTTATATGCATGTATTTTTGTAACAAATATTTGTCAAGCACGCGTCTACGATGTCGTGTGTCTTTTCCAGTTTCACACAACACCACATAAATGAAACTCTATCTACCTCTCACATTTGGAATTTATATTCCAACTTCATTTCGACTATTTTTTTTTTTACTCTTTATATAAGACATCGCCATTTTTTAGCTAATCCCGATAAATATACCCGCTATATACTTTAAAATTTTTGAATGTTGCCAATGTTATAAATAATATTAATATTACACGAAAAATATTAACTTTTATATATTTTAACTTTATTTATTATGATATTTTAACTTTCAAATAATACTCGAATTAAACATAAAAATAGAAAAATTTAATAATCTATCATAATGTACCATTTTTTATATATATATATATATATATATATATATATATATATATATATATATATATATATATATATATATATATATATATATATTTAGACTTCCCTTGTCAGTAATTAATGTATATTGACATTATCAGAAAATTCGAATTTAACACAAATAAGTCGTCTGCAAAAAATCTATGATAACATTTATAGCGTCTCTTGTAGAACTCACGCGGATGATGGTAACTGATTTATGAATTATGGTAGATGTTTAAATTAAAATAAAAACAATAACTTAAGCATAAATGTTATGAAGAGACGTCATGTGTTTAATATTACCTTATATGGGCAATTTTGTAGCAAAATAATATATAACAATAAGTTAAACGCACGCATTTGACGCACTTGTACAAGGAAATATGCAGTTCAATATTATATAATAATTAATAGGATAATTAAGTACTCAAGTAAGCAAGTATTTAATGCAGTTATATTTTTGTTTTATATACGTTGATACATATGTATGTATACTTACATAAATATGGTAATAATGCTTAGTGAAAGTGATTCCTGAATTTTTATTTTATGTTAATATTTTTTTTATCTCTTATCTACTATATTAAAAACAAAGAAGAAAATATTAGTAATTTTAAAGTGTTATTCTACAGTAAGGAAAAAGCAATAGATTTTAGAAAACATATAATAATCTTAACGTAGCAGGATTCCAATGGGCGCGCGTTTTGTATACGTTATTTATGATTGTCAAATTTTAACAGTTATTTCATTAGTAAAAAAAATCTAGTATTACTATAAGTTCTAACTTATTAACAAATATCATAACTCTAGGTCACCGAGAAGTACCCTGTAGGTTTTGATTACGTGTACCAATTTTCATACAAAATGCAAAAAATTAAGCATATATTTAGCTCTTTGATAATCTTTTGATTGAATATATCTTAGTAATTTGATTTGTTTCTGTGCTTCATGGGGTTATCGGCATGGATGTTTGATATTAAGTTCAGCTTGAATTTGCCACATAATTTCGAGAAAATGGTCGACGCTCGACAAATACATATAATAAATCTAACAACAAATTGTAGGCCACCGTTATTAAACAACGATCAAAGTTGCAATGCTACGAACTCTATTTTTTTTTTATTTTGCTACTTGATGCTACGAAAACCTTGATTGGCGAGTCCGACTCACGATTCTTTCTTCATTTGTTTTTTATTACCAGCCAAATCACAATAAGAGAACCTGTGATACTGGCTCTTCTCGATCAGAAACATAAAAGTCGAAACGATTTTTTGAATAGTATATGTATAGATATCTATAGAGATCTATAGAGAACAGTATACACATATACAAAATACAAATAAGTATGTAGTGTAAAATATATCAATTAAACTCCGGCCAAATATGATACCAAAACATTAGCAGGCGAAGAAACACGTCGATTATTGATAAGCATGTTGGGTCATCGTCGATTTGAACAATCCTGACGTTTTCATGTCACGTGGCTGAAGATTTTATGATAAATTAATAAAATATAAAATTTCACTTTAATTTCACACATTATGCACTAGCCTTAATTTCTCTCTCTCAAGTGCACACGAAAAGCCAAGCGGTAAACAAAGTGTTGACACTCAATTTTCTCTGCCTACCCTGCTAGATGTGGAGAAACTATAATATGAGCACTACCATCAGCATTTCGATCGATAGACCTGTAACCATCCCGAATAGACAAAGCATCAATCAAAACCTGCGGAGTGCGGACCCAAGCAACTGGGTCAGATTCACAATGGACAAATTGGTTCACTTCACAAAGTGGCTTTACATTCGGATAAATCGTATCCATCTATTTTATCGATGATGCCAATCTAAATCAACCATTTCTTATTTACTTTCATTTAGTTATTGAAGTCAGAGGGACTGTTATATTATATTTTGAAGTAAATAAAAGCAGTTTAAGCAGTATTTGTTATAGCCAGTCCGGAATAACGATAATAATTATTTTTAATCAAACAGGCAGACTGCCAATTCTAAAGCGCCAATGTGGTATCATGTTATAGAAAATTTTAAATACTTACAAAAATTTTAGATTTTTGAAGATTTTAACTGAAACTTATATGAAATTTATATATCCATTACTATGATGATTTATAAATAATAGTATTTTTATATATTTTGTACAAATATTCATTTTAGAGTTCCGTACCTAGAAGATAAAAACGGGATCCTATTATTAAGCCTGTACCTATATCTGTACCTGTACCTCACCAGGCTGTACCTATGGAGAACTAAAAAGAACTAAAAAACACTAAAAAAAAAATGTAATATAATATAGATACTGAAGGCTCGGTGCGTGAGTACTACTACCGACCGACCGATATTGTTGAATTCGTGTAGTGAACAAAGATTGATTACAAAGTTAGTAATATACACTTGTCAGCAATATCGACGAGGTAATAGTTCATCGCTCGTCATAAAAGAAGTTTACAAAAATAATAATACTGCAATTTTTTTTCACTTACTTAAAGATTACTTAGTAGTACTCAATAGTTCGAGTCCACCGTCGCATGCTGCATGTATGATGTGCCTCTACATATGCCAAACAACTGTTGAGCCATTGAAACTGTTGCTTAATACCCATAAAGGCGATACACTAATAAACTTGATCAAATTAATAAATGGTCAAATTATTTCGGAACATAAGCAATTAATTCGAAAATGTCTACAATTTTCCTTAAAATAAATTAATTTGCGAATTATTTAATTAAATGATTCGAACGAAGTATTTACATTATATTAAAGAGGAAAGATTTATTTATTTGTTTGACGGCGATGGGCTCCGAAACCTACTGGACTTATTTGAACAATTCTTTTACTATTAGCGCCTTCATTATCTGTGATGACAGAATATTTATAAACACGTTAGAGGTCCGTGAAACCTTTAATTATTATAAAAAACGGAAGAGCTTGATAGAACCGCAAGTGCGGTGCGGAAACGGTTTTAACTACGCAAAAATCTTGTATGACTGAATTGTTCCTTTTAAAAATAAGTTTGGCATCGGAATGTAAATATCTCATAAAGATAGAATAATATAGAATATATATAAAGCTAAGTAGCATTTTTGATATTTCACAAAAATAAAAATTTACTAACGAAACTATTTTAAACATAAAATTGTATAATTTTTTATCCAATTAAGTAGACTAGATGCGTTGTGCATTTATTGTAGGTCATAATTGCATTTTAGTGCATGTGGTTTAGATATATTGATATCTTAATTGTTATCAACGATTTAAAATGTAGGGACATCAAATTGCGACCACTGTCGACAGAACTCGGAAGTGCAACGACGATGTGTATTTTGTGTCAAGAAAAAAAGTGCTTTAAACATTGTATATAAAGATATTTTTTATTTTGTTTGTCACTGTCGATATGCTGTGCATGTATACCTATGCATGTATGCATCTGTGCGCTTATATACTATCTAGTATCTAATTTGATAAAAAATATATATAATATCGACGTGGTGCTGTCGGTAACAGCACTAACTGTTCACCAGAGGATATTGTAATATTATAACCTTGATTTCCTTGGCTTTCATTTGTTGAGGCTTCCCGGACTATAAATAATGTTTTTATATTCCGCTGTACTTTTTAACGCATAAAAATGATTAAAATTTTAATTGTAATTCTCAAATTATAATTCTTTGATAAATACACAATTCTATATAAAAAGTTCGCAAGTATGGATAGTAGGTATTATAGAGGCGCCTCGCAAAGCGCGACAACTCCGCTCCCGTATTTTAAAACTGATATCTTCTATAATATCAATTTTAATGGTATACTATAAACGTAAATTTTGATATCGTTTGATATTTGATATTCTATTTACGTACAAGGAATAATCCGTATTATTTAAAATCATTGCGAAAATATCCCTTCTTTTTTTGTAATTTGTTCATAAAAATGATTACTGCGGGTTATTCTTAGGAGATAGACATATGCTTTTGAGGAATTTTGTTTAGAACTTTTCATGAGGAACAATTCTGTCATATATCATTTTTACGTAGCTTTAACCATTCGTCTGCTTCTTTAGTAATTATTAAAGTGTTCATACATCATAATGTTTTTGTAAATATTATATCGCCTATGTCTATCACAGATAAAGAATGATCCTAATGGTAAAAAAATTGTTCAATTCGGTCTAGTAATTTTGGAGCCTATCGCTGTCAAACAAACAAACATACAAATATTTCTTCTTTATAATGTCAGTATCGATAAGTGTGTTTTTTTAAACTTTTATTTCTCATGCTTCTTAAATGATATTGTTGTATATGTGTACTGTTACAATTTAACTAGCGGGAGCCTGTACAAAAATTTTTAGGTTTTTTTAAGCACGCAATTTATTATTTCAAATATAATCTTGATATTGCATAACTAAATAAAACAGACCGAGGAAAGAGAATTACAAAGAAGATCACAATTTTATTCACACTGTATCCCGTACATAGTAAGTAGGCAGAGGGAGCCGTAGGCTGAAGGAACCTAGTATTAAGACACTCCGTTTCCTGTTTTCTGCCATTTGAGGCATTGCGTGTCGAGTAGCGGAATTTAACGAAGGCGTTAAGTTCTGCTAAGCAAGGGCTTTGCCTTGTTCCCAGAGCGAGGATATCTCCCCGACTTCGTGGGTTCGATTCCCATAAAGTATATCTATAAGTTGATTTTTATATATAATAGATATAAGTATCGGTACGATATTTTACATTATATACTTATTTCATTTACACATACATTTTTGTGACATGTCAAGGGATAAAAAGATTACAAAATTTATGTATATCTAAAATAAAATGCTTTTACTTGCAAAATTTACGTATTTAATTAAAGTAAAAGCTGAAATTCTCTCCTAAACTCAACATTGTAAGATTTATTCCTCGTATCCAGGTGACAGATTACAATGCTTAATTAATTAAATCTTTTACCCTCTTCTTCCGTTTATATCAAAGGTAGCTCTGTCAAAAAATTACAAGTATATGTGTTATTTAGTAGGTATGTTTTGTATACACGAGTATCTTAAATTTATTACTAGGTACGATAAATCAAATGCAGGTTCAATACCATTCTTCACTACTTATCAAAAGAAGAATATTAGTAACTAACTAGTAAAAGAAACTTATATTTTTAAATATGTATATGTATATTTTCCCCGAGTAGTTTTTGGGCAACAATTTTAGATCAGTATAGTTTTAAAACAAATTATTATGTTCGATATGAATATAGGTTTTCTGTTGAAGAAAAAACTACATAATAAAGTAAAAAAATATAGTACAACTCGATTAATATGATCAGGTTTAATATGATTTCCGCTATCTTCAAGAATTAGAAGGTGGTCAACCTTCTATATGATATATAAAATGTGATTGAAATGTGAGGAAGTATTTATAATAATTCAAAATACTTTCAAGAGAGCAAGTTTTTGGAAAAATGGGTTTAATGTCGAGTTGGAACAAGAATTCGTGGCACTGTACGATTTTCTTTGATATTCTTTCATTAATAACAATGTGGTACACCGTACAAAATTCAATCTATATAAAATCAGAACAATACGCAAAATAAGCCCTATATGACAGTGATAGAAAAGAAGATGAGACAAATGAGGTTTAGTCAAAAGCCCAGGTATTGAAAATACTTAAAGAATGATGCTTAAAGTATTAATCCCAGCTATTGATAAAAAAATACTTAAAGAAAACATATAAAAATTAGAACGCAGCGAGATTTGAACCCGCACCCCATGGAAACTGTCCAGGTTGATGAAAAACGCTTGGCGTAATGGTGAGAGCGCTTAGACGGTTTCCACTCCACTCATTTTTCTATCCTTAGTGATTAACGTTATAAAATCATAAAAATAGCTCAGGTATTATTAGCAGTTAGCGATATAAGATGCCAGTATGTCTTAGTTACTCTAACAAAAATATTTAAAAATATATTATGATCATAACTTTCTACAACTTTTCTTCGATATTATAGCATATTACGGCATATTTTCCGTTTCCCGCTTAATACGCATCTTAAGCGGGAAATCTTTATGTAAGCTTCTTCCAAGGAGAAATTAGCTTAAACGGGTTTCACTGTATTTATATAAATTATGTTTTGGCAAACAATTTGGCATAATTTCATATTTAATTTATTAGCCAAGCAAATGCCGTCTACGCTGCATAAGCACGTGAACTTTATATTGTACTTACATCGTCTGCTGTAAAGAGGAGTTCTCGATATCTTCGCCTGTTATTTTCTGTATTTTGTAATTCTACTGAAGCCAGAAGTTTGCCGATGGCGTCTGAAAACATAAGCTTAAAATAATAACAAGTTTTTTTTTTTAATTATTTAGGTATAATTACACATAAATATATACATTGAATAACTAGAGCTTCTTCACAAGAGTATGTTAAAAAAATAATTTATAATATAAATATTGATTTTAGGTCAGTCAGATATCAAGCTTTTTATGTGTAACTAACAGCATTCTACTTTATTTTTTTTATATATATTAACTAGTAATATAATTAAGTATGTTACTTATAATATTATAATTAAATAAGTAAATTATATTATAATTAAATAAGCTGCTCAAAACAAATGAATTAATTAATTTTACCCACTTGGCCGTGTCATTTATATGACGTAAAAAAGCTACTATTATATGACTATTACATATATTTATATTTATATGACGTTAGGTACGCAGGTCATTTAGATTTATAAATTTGTAACGCACACAACATCGCTTGTAATGTTAATTCATTTTTCTGCATGAATCATTATGAAACATAATAAATGTACTAATTATCAACATATTTAAAACAAATGACGAACAATGAAGTAAACTGACGTAGGCAGGTAGATGCCTACTTAACTCTACCTCTATTGTTTACAAAAAAAATATTTTGATTTTTTTTTATTATTTCAATATTATTTGAAAGCCATAAAACAGTTGTAATACTTATTAATGTATACAACATATTATATAGCATGTTATGCTAACGTGTAATCATCGTCGACCTTGGGGTAGAGCGTGGAATGGCCCCTATTATTGTCAGATGGCGTCTAAAACCCTAATTTAACAAACAATTACCAGCGAGAAGTAAATGTTTGCTATTAAATATTTAAGTATGTGTGTATATGTATATGTATATAGTAAAGACTAGCCCCGCCCGCCCGCAACTTTGTTTACATGGGTAGTAGGTTTATATGTAGTTTCAGCCACTTCAATAAAGCAGTTATTTTGAAGCTGTTTCATCGTATAAAATACTTTCAATTGAAATAAAGCTCTAAATATGAAGTGAAGCTTACCATGATAAAATGGTGAAAACTGCAACTACAAGAGCAATTAGTTTTTTTTTTTAATATATCTTTCATGTACAGACGGCAAGCAGTTAAATTTTTATTATATAAACAGATAGATGTAGGTAATAATCAAAGCTACCTTCTTAGTTCAAATGAATTAAAATACAGATAGTCGTGGAACTAAAATAAATTATAATATATATAAAATTGATTATGGTTATTATTGGGTTGTCCGAAAAGTTCGTGCCGATATTTTAAGTTGCTTTTTCGTTGAGAAGTGTTTAAACACTAGTTTCATTTTTTTATTTTATTTAAAGAACGTATATTTTTATTATAAGTACCTTCTATGTAATATATAATTAAGTAAGTATATATTATAGTGAAACAGTATAAAGTATATTTATGAACAACTCGCTTAGTTATTAAAAGAGTGTTAAAGATATTTGTATCTTATTCTCAGTATTAATTATTACTATTATTATTAATGTTGTTGATAAGAAACTAAAATTATTATAAATTAAAAAGGGTACAGAGCAAGAGTCTCTACTCTGTAATATTGTAATTTAAAAAAAAAAAAATACATTTTGTTTACTCTGCTATGTGTGGCATACCTACAGCGTGAAGTTAATAACAAATTATTTAATTAATTAATTAATACGTTAAAGATGAACTGGAGCCGTCGAACTATACTGTAAATATTTGACTTCAATTTTATTGTGATTAAAGACTAAAGCTGTACGTAAAATCAATATTACCGTTAGCTTCATCAACTGCCAGAATGCCTTTTCCAGGAGCTACAATCGCTTCAGCAGTCTTCTTTAGTTCAGCTTGTAATTTTTGATCGGGGTATGAAAAAAATGTTGCCATGATACTACAATACAATAGAAAAATTATAATGAAATAATAGTTTGTAGATATTTTATTATTTTTGAAATGTTAATCCACAATAGAAATAGTGTGTAGATATATATCACTTTACTATGTGCACTTTAAATTTATATTTTTATGGTTTCGTACCGCAACCGTACCGTCTGTCTGTCCGTCTGTTAATATCTTTCTTTTTAAATAAGTGCTAAATAGATTGAATTTCTTTTCATATTAGTGAATACAGCAGCACATTCTTACACTTTTTTTTGGTATTCAAACATAATATTGTTTTCATATTAATAGAAGCAACCAGCGATGAATCTTAATCTAATCTGCTTTTACAAAGCATATTTTCTAGCTTATTATAAAAAAAAATAACAAAATATTGTCACACTCGCAGTATGAAATTTAGATTAAATTAGAAATTAATACATACACAAATTAGACTTCGATGTTTCTTGTTAGTGGAATCACGACTAATTATATAATACAGAAAATAATATTGTAATTGTATAAATGTTTATAATTGGGCTGATAAGTTTGAGCCAGTGTTATAAAGATTACTTGTTTTCTTACGTTAGGTTATCGTTTACACTTTATGTGGTAGATAAAAACATATTAGGTATAAATTTCTAAGCCAAATTTTGTAACTAAATAAAATTAATTAAAAATTTTGCATGGCATCTTACAAATACAAATAACCTTAATAATCATATTTAATTATTCCTTCGTCAATTTGCGCCCATTCTGGATATATTGTAGTATTCCAGATGAACTGATTTTTTAATAGTATAATCCCTCGTCACAAAATATCTATGTGATGTAATTTATTACGGATATTATAAAGGAAAATATTATTTCCTCATAAATATTACAAAATTACATTTCCATTTTATAAAAAAAATATGAGATGAAACTGTGGGACACTTCCATATTATTTACGTAATATATATAATATTGGCATAAAGCGCCATCTCTTCAACATGTGCTTAACTACTGTCTACTATACGCGTAAGAAAATTGTGATATGTAGATAAAAATATTTAAGCTGGCGACCAAGAAGTTTTAAAATATTCCAGAAGATGGCATTACAAAATGTCGGTAAAAACGTAGTGACTGCTTTACATGATTATCAGACCTTCAAATGACCTTTTCTTCGTGTCCTCTCCTCTGTTAACAATTTTGACAGTTCCGTTCAGTTCCATTTCGGGAGTGCTGTAGTTCTGATTAGAATCTTCAATTAAAAAGTAAGTTTATTTTTTATTTATTTTTAAATATATTCTGTACTTTTAGCTTCTGATTATTTATTTAATGATAAATTAAGTTAATGATAGCTAGACGGATAATTGTAAACCTTTTTTGTAAGTATTTGGTGTGATACGTGATGTAATATTGTACCAATGTAAAATTGCGTGATTTAAATTAATGAAGTCTAATTAATATATAAAATATGAATTATCTGAAATATTTCAGGATATAACAAGTGTAGGTTATTGAATATTGTTTGAGATTC